>VBVR01003537.1:0-17302 GCA_011638315.1 Tetramorium parvispinum
GTAATATCTAGTAATAATATAATCAAAACAAGTTATGTAACATCTATATCGTTAGAGATTACGTAAAAGTTATTTTAAAAAACAATCCCAGTATCGATTCCATATAATATTATAGAAATATATGTATACATATATTTCTAAAAGTAGATATATAAATATTAATAAAAATATTATAATCATACACTAACAATGTAGCACAACTTCCTTCTTGGTTCTGTCGTTTTAAATTTTCGTTTTAAAAATATGAATTTTCATCAAAATTGCATATAAAAAAACGTAACATAAGCGATACATCCACACGGTTGCATTGTGTTTTACGACGTATAAGAGAGATATCCGAAGCAGTCGGTCGCAGGAATGTCTGGCTATTTACCCCGGTCGGAGGTGTTGAAGCGTGCGCCGACAAGAGATCGGGCTCTGCCTGGAGCAGTTAAGGAGGGTTTTAGTCTCGGGGGTGTCGGCCCGAATTATGCAACACGAAGGAATACAGCGACTTAGGTATTCGCTCGCACGTAAATCCGCCACCCCGGGCACATTTCACCGTGAAACACAGCCGGGGCGCGTTCCATATTTAATCGCCCGGCGGTTTACGTCTTCATATCTCGAAGCATCAAAACTTTCACAGAAAATGTCATCCGATCCCCAATTAGTATTCTTATACTCCGATTCGCCTCGGTTTACCCTATAGCGTGATTTCATCGAAATACTATCGACGAAATCACGCTATAGGGTAGACCGAGGCGAATCGGATAAAAGTTAGGATTGAAATCGTATTTGTTACATTCATCAATATATCTAACCATGTAAAATACAAATATAATTATTATTTGTATTTTACATGGTTAGATATATTGATGAATGTAACAAATACGATCTCAATTCTTACTTTGATCCGATTCGCCTCGGTCTACCCTACATAATTTATTGGATTATTCCGATAATCGATAACATAATGTTTATTACACACATTTTTGACACATATGTTTTTACTACATTTAAAACTAATTACAATAGAATGACACCAGACAAATAAATGAAATTAAGAGGAGGTAATAATAATTTTCAAAATAATTGTTTATCTTATTTTGAAACACAAAACATTCTGTCTGTACAGATAATTTTCAAGGACTTCCGCCGGAAGCGATACCCGCCTTCTTGCAAAATCTGCAAAATTCGGCGGGTTACAACATCGCCAAGCCAATTGCGAGGCCGGCGGCTTATCATCCTTATCACAGGCCGAGTCATCAACCACCTCAGCGACATTTACCACCAAACGCTCATCACACGCTACAACAACTATTCTACAGGGGTCCATATTTGACTGGTAAGAAACTTGCATAATTTCGCGAATAACCATGACGCAGACAGTATGCAATAACACAAATTTAGCTTACTTCTTTTACACCTATCTTCTTTGAGAAGAAATATAGATCTCGTTTAATTCTTTTTAAAGATTTTAGAATCATTGAATACGAAAACGATATCAAAATGAAAAAAATCAAAATAGTGGAGTATGCGAGTAAAACAATAAAATATTTATTATCAAATTCTAATAAAATTGTGTATTGTGAAGTTTTTATAGTCGCTAAATATAAAAATAATATCAAAATTTCAAAACTTTAAAAATGGATCAAATATGCAAACGCAAAAAATAAAATTTAAAAAATTCCAAAATTGATATTTAACGTAACGATTTTACAGATGTTATATGATTTATTTACTATCCGGAGACTATCTTCTATCCTCATCTTGTCCATTTTTCGAAACAGCTAATTTTAAAATATTTTTTAATCAATATACACACACACACACACACACACACTTGGACGTATACCACATATGTATAAATATTACGTACATTGTATATCGGTATTCACAAGTTTCGCGTATTTATTATTTTGTAGTCGCGCTACTCCACGTGCAGTTAATAAACAAACGCGAGCGCGGACGAGAGATGCGGAAACACGGGCCCGGCGAAACGTTTAAAACCGAAACTTCCGCATATGGCGCCAGGCAGCGAGCGCGCGCGCGGCCACGTGCGCGGGGTCGCGCACACACTCCGGGTTTATCGAATATCTTGTTATAGGTAGGCTCGTATGGGACATGGAGTGCATATGAAGTGCAGTGAAAGCACTACCATATTATGTACATGCTCCGCCACAAGGCAAAATGCACGCATGCAACAAGTGCGTGCAAATATCATCGGTGCAGATAATACCATCATGCTCAGCTTGGCAATATCGCGCAGACACGATCTGGAGATTCAATTGCCCGATCTGTTATTAGATGACTTTGATACAATCGCTATCGAGCGAATCAAGCGCTCAAGCTCCGCGCGCAAGTAATGCGATGTTCGAAAGATTTTTTTTTTCACGCATGTTTCGCTCTCTTTGCAAGTTTTTTCTTACTCAATATTTTTTTATATGCTTCGTCGTGAAATAGGATTTCTAAATTTCTCGACAAACCAAAACATTTTTTGAAAAAACAAAGTTTAGAAAAGAAAAATTTGATCTTTTAAAGCATTTTAATATTTAAATAGTTTTCAAATATCTTTTTTGAAATATGTAAATGTCGACTAGATTTTTCCGTCCACACAACAACGTAAATTTTTCTTTCGATCACACGGTTTAACAGAAAATTTTATTTTTTTGGAAAATAGTTTAACAAAAAATAATTTAATATTTTTTTAATTCAAGCAATAATCCGTATTTTTTTTATCTCTTCAAAATTAATTTTAAAAAAATTCAAAATTAAAATAATAAATAATAGCAATTTTAATGTACTTTTGCCATGCTACGGCATGTGATATGTCGGAAAAGTTTTATTTCACTTAAAATGAAGCATATTATTAGAATTCAATCTTCAAAAGAAATTTGTTATGAAAATTAAAATTAATGAGAGTTACAATCATCAATATAGTTAAGAGAATATTGAATATACTACATTGCAGATTAAAATTAAATTATTTAATTAAGATATTGATAATTAGCCATTGAGGATCACGAACAATCTATTAAATATTTCTCAAATTTTTATTCAAACTTGGAAGTTTTTCAAATTGCTAAATACAAATCAAATCTCAACGAAAATTCAAATTGATGAAATGATAAAATTAAAATGACGGAAAGAAAAATGCAGATTTTTACACAAAATTCATGGTATAGCAATAATTTCTCAGCTGAGTACAATTCCGATGTTAAAATTGTCGAATACGTCATATGACATACGATATGAAATGCATAATATTCGATAGTTTTATGATTTTTATTTGTTTAGTTTACAATTTTTCCGTTGTAATAGATTCATTATTGATCATGAAAATATTATCATCTTTATTCTTTACAAAAAAGTTCTTTGAAGAGTCAAGAGTGTTAATGAAATACACATAAACGAAATAATTCTGAGGATTATGAGATCATATCAAGCATAGAAACGCTATAAGAAGTGATTATTTTTTTCAACTTGTCTTAAATGAATTATATTGTACATGTATTTTTCGTTATGTATCTCTAAATTTTCTTTATCCGATGTTGACGCTACTTTTTCTTTTCCGGATAAATTGATCATAAAATTCAATCGAAATGTTATAATGAATATTATAATAAATTTAATAAATTGTATACATCAACGCGTTTATGCTTTTTGTTAACAGTAGCTGGCTCCGGGACCGGAAGCCACCATCCCGGCACGCCTGGCGGAGGCGCCGTGTTTCCGGGGACCATCCAGGGTAGCATCGGTGATTTTTCCGGAACTGGTCTGGTCTTTCCATGGGCGACAAACGCGCGCGGAAAGCCACGCCGGGGGATGATGAGAAGAGCCGTTTTCTCGGATCTCCAGCGACGCGGACTCGAGAAAAGGTTCCAGATACAAAAGTACATCAGTAAGCCGGACCGCAAGAAGCTCGCTGAGAAACTGGGCCTCAAGGATTCACAGGTAACCGTGATTCAAGGGGGAGAATTTTTTTCTATATTGAAATACTCCGAGGAGCCGAACATTTTCAATATTCGTCGAGTGTAATTCGGACGTTCGAGTACTCGAGAATAATAATTGAAATGTATTATTACACCGAAATGTATTATTGTCCGACTTGCTCCGTTACCCCCGCATTTGTATTTCAATATCGGCAATTTAATCGCGAAACCGATTTAATCACGTAGATTTAATTTGTACATTTTTACATTCGCAATTTCGACAGATTTACAATTGCAGCGAGACGCAAATTATTTATCTTCTTCTCGCGCCGACGCGGTTTTCCGTGCGCGCAAATCAATTGCATATCAATTATAGCGCGCATCGGAGCGCATAATTCGATTCCTTGTGATCCAGAATCCTCGCTCTCGATAATCGCATCAGGCATGTCATATGCAGGCAGATTTGCATACGCGATGATAGGCGGATGTGCTCGCGTTGTATTACAATCGAGAGGCTGCGCCGTGAGCATTAGAGACGGCACACGGTGTTTAATCCCGTGCTTAATGATCTCCTCGGCGCAATAGTAGTTCAAGCTAATCCGCGCAAACGTGCTAATCTAAATCGTAATTAAACCTGGAAATTCACTAACGCTAGATCTAGCGAAGAAGAAAAAAAATTATTTCATCATTACCAATCAATAGACTGCCAGGCCCATTTATTATTACATTCCCCTCTTGCGTCATCACGTTCTCTACACAATTATTTTGCCATTCAATTATTCAGCTCTAAATTTAATTACGTCACTTTTAACGACCTTCGAGGAATTGTTATAGAAATAATGATTCGTTTATTGATAGAATCGCATTAATTTTAATTCGCTCGCTTGCGTCATTGTAGTTTTCACGGTCCTCTCTATCACGTCTTTCGCGAGTTGAGTTTCAAATCCGATTATATAGAATTCGCGCGACTTCCGAGTAATTAGGTCGACGAGGAAGAGTCCCTTGAAAGGAACAGTGATTCTCGAGATGACTCCTGGCGCGAGAGATAATCACACCGGGTTCCCGATAACGGGCCGGCATAATCGGGCAGTTAGGCGCGTGCAAGGCGCGGAAAGGTGGTACGCGGCGAATATATATATTGTGCTTAATGACGTTATTAGGGCACTAATTGTCGTTCTAACGAAGTACGAGTCTCTCGGCGCCGAGCGAATTCAGTCCCGTCGCGGAGACGCCGCCGCCGCCGCTGCCGCCGACGACGCGGTTCCATTCGGGACAGGTTGATAGAGACTAATGCTCGGTTTTGTCGGATGCAAAATCGCCTACCGCGCGAGGGGGCTACGTGTATGTACGTGCGCGATGTGCCGGGCTCGCCTAATTGCGCGGCCAAGTACACCAATTTCAAGAACGATCGGGCAGTCGTATCCCATTAAGCCTCGGTATAATAACAATAATAATACGCCTCGCCGCTTCGCGTAATTAACTCTGCGTAATTAGCTTCGCGATTAATTATTCTAATTGTGAAAGAGCTGTCGGAGGAGACAAACGCGACGTTGCTTCCGTCTTTCGCTGCTAAATTGTGCCTAATTTGCTTACAAGATATTTAACAAATATCTAAAGCGTATAAATATTGAATGCAATTTAGCAGTTGTGTTTATTATATTAATTATTATATTTAGAATTGTGAAGGAGAGGCCCTCGTAATGCTATTACATATAGCATTACGTGTGTCTGCAGTTAGAAAATGATAATTATGATTGCATTAGGTAGAAAATAAAGTTTCTTAGACGCTTCCATTTCCCTTTAAAACGTGCTATTTAACTCTACATGCAAATTTGACGGAGGGATATTTCTATGTCTGTCACACCGCTGGCTGGAATATTATTTTTCGGGAGCCTGCCCCGGGAACGTCAATAAACGCTTTACGTTCGTTCATTCGTTTATTCAAATACGGACGATTTGGGCGACGCGCGGAATCGGAATAAAAACGTCGATGGCCGCGTTTGACTGCCGTGCATCGCGGACATTTGCTGAAAACGACCAAGCTGCGCTCATGAAATCGAATGAAACTAACTCACGGCGCGCCATTTCCGGATATCGTTTAGTTTCATTAGCGTCACGCCGAGCGGTCTCACATGTAGCAGCGCGCGCGCTATACGTTGCATACATCTACGTGCGCGACTAATGAACTGGCATCGCCCGATTAACCCCGTACCGTGGGGATATTATGTGCCTCAGCCCGACTCCCTTCCTCTGTTGCACACAGCCACGCTCGCTCTTTCTTCATGCACGTCAACGCGATACGTCGATACCGCCCCGTGATCTGCCCGCGATGCACATATGTAAAACGATGCACGCCTGCAAGTCGATACTTGAAGGTGCGCGGCTCCAGCCGAGATAATTAAGTTTGCTCTGTAACGCGCATTACGCGGAGAAACGGATCGCTGCTTGATCCTAATATTGTTACTGGCATTCTTGATCACGCAGCGAGACGTATCAAAGATAATTGAAGGATTTTATATGCTAAAAAAGAATTAAAAAGATAGATAAGAATAAAAATACATATTAATAATTTGCAGAGACTTTTTAAACGACAAACTGCGTTTTTAAGATGACTTTTATAAATTATGTAACTCCTCATTTTTTTACATAAACGTAAAATAATATCTGGCTATATAAAGAAAGAATAATCATCATAAAAGAAATGTCATAAATATTATTAAAGATTAAGAAACTATTATATATTTAACAGGTACTATATTTGTTTTAAAGAAAGTTAATGCAATTTGGACGATAATCTCACAAATAAATAAATTAATTGTTTGAATTTTTAATATTTTATATAATTTTGTCATTTTGTGCAAAATCAGAATGTTATTGACGTGACAACATTGAATAAACAAAAGCGCGATATCTAGTTGAATAAATAATGATCAGTGAATATGTGGGAAAATAAAATAATGGTGGAAAAATTATTATCATAAAAAAGAATATTATAAATATTCAAGATTTAAAAAATAACACAATTTCAACGAACACCACTTGTATATTGTAAATCCATTTTAAATGTCATATAATTCGTGTCAGATTTCGAGATAGACTAGATTTCGTTTATAATTTGATATCGTGTATTTTGACACGTATGTTTATATTTTATATGTATTCTGCTGCTTTTCAAATATTTTCCTTCACTTGTATAGCACATGAAATGGAATTCTACTTTAAATCTCGACAAAAATTAGCTCTATCATGATTATAAATTATCTAAAGTGGATTTTGTAAAGGAATTAAAAAATAATAATTTTATAAACTGATTTGTTGTCCAAATCAAAATCCCTTACTTTTTCAAGTTCTAAATATAATTACCGTTTCGAAATCGAGATGTTACTGGCGGACGTGAGAAGATCGGGCAAACAAGAAGCGGTTTCTGGTCGGGTGAATGGTGGTCGCGGTGAATATATACGAGAGAGCAAGAAAGACAACGGGGGCGCGGTGCGCGAGGAAGGGATACACGGCGAAGAGGACTGTGTAGGGATATATCCTCATGTATAATTCACACCTCGAGCGCCATGCTTCCACCGCCATTGGTCGAGGCTCACTCTGTCGCTGGTTTTACGAGAAAATCTAAGGATCAAGCGCGCATACATACACATGGAGACCGGCGTGTACACGGGCGGGAGAGCCGAGAAGAGAGTGAATTGACGTTTCTTGCGGTTCCGCAATCCGCATACAAAAGCTGATTTTGCGCCCTTCTTCCGGCCGCGCGCTCCTCCCGCCCGCCGTCGCGTTGAGCGATCGCGAACAACGTGATAAGAATCCACCGCGGGTATTCGCGGCGAATAAACTCGCCGAGTGAAACCCTACGCCTTCGCGAACACGGCGAATTCTTGCACCCCGAATTTTTAAATTCACGATTAAATATCGACGTCGCTTCTGAGACTTGATCGTCGAAATTGCAGACGTCGCGAAGACTCAAAGTGTCTTTAAATATTTTTTTCTTTAAAGGATGCTCACGTTGCAGCGCGTTAATATTTTCCTTTCTCTTCGTCTTTCTTTCTATACTCCATACAAACGTAATCAAATTTGAAAGATTTCGTCTTTTTCCCCCTCTCTTTATTAAATACCAAACGCGAAGCGTCGTAAAGTAAGATTACGGTCTTTCGATTCCGGAACAAATAATCTCGTCAAAAGTGTACCGAGCGAAACGGCAATTTCGATTACCCGATTCCAATGAAATGATACTTGGGTGCCGCGACGCGATTCAGCTTCGTAAGTACATATCGAACGTGATCCCGTCGTTAAAAGCAATTGAACTTCGACTGAACGCACCCGCAATATCTCTAACATTACTTTTTATCGCGCTCGCGCGCGCTCGCGAGGGGGGAAACTTTTTCCCAACTTTATTAGAGGGTGTTTCCGGGCCCGAGAGACTTCCTGCGATTTGAGAACTGCGATTCTGCGCACTCGTTGGCCGGCTATCTAATATCACGGTTCGCCACACGAACACCCATAAAAGCGATTATTGTCCAATGATAGTTCTTTCTCTCTGCCCTTCGCTCTACCTCCGTCTTCCCTTGCCTCTCCCTCCTCTCCTTCTCTCTCTCTCTCTCTCTCTCTCTCTTTCTCTTCTCCTCGATGTCTCTTAATAGCGGCAAAGTGTTGGTAGCAGATGCCGAATTTCACGTCTCCCTTAATGTACCGAGTGCGAGAGCGATAATACTGCTATCGGAACTTCCGTCTCGGTATTGCAATCTAAGTTATCGAGCTATCGACGTGTCGGATGCGTGTCGAAGTGGCATTGTTATCGTCACCGTTTGCCCATTATCGCATACAGCTACACCCTTTACAGCACACTCGGATTATTTATAACTCGAAATACCGAAGACCACAAGAATATCTTTATCAAAATTCATTATAATTTTTCTAAAGCTCAAACTTTTGATTGCGCAGTATTATTTCCCTTTGTCTTCGGTTAGTTTTTGTTATCAAAATACTCTTTTCTTAAATGCGACGTCTCTGTAGGTTCTAGAGACAGACACGCGAGTCGCGTTTCGAAAATTACTTAGAATTATTGCATCTCGGATTCTCCGGCGGACCCATGAATCTTTTTTTTGAATTTAATTAAGGACTTGCGGTGCCACGGGTGGATGATAATAATAAAGCTTTTCCGAGGGTAATCTGGTACTTTGAGGGGCGGCAGGATACAACGGGCGGAGAGAAGGAGACTGGTGGGGAAGGATGGATGAGAGAGGACGAGGTGCCGTTTCACACAGGTTCGAGGCTTCACTACAGTTTATGACGAGGGTGGGTTTAAGAGGAACGTTGAGGGTTAAAGGGGGATAACTAAAGTAATTAGTGATGGTGAGCGAGAGCCAACCCCTTTCTTAGCTATGCCTACACCCTTATCCCTCTCAGCGCCTTTAACGAGATGAAGATGTTGATTTATCGCAGGAGCCTGGCTCTCAGAAACCACGAGGGCTCATTTTTGTTTTATGTATGTACAGAAGATTAATATTGTATATTACATATTTTTCGTATATACAGAAATAACATTATACATTTTATCACCTTTTGCATGTCTATAATTTGTTTTCATAACAATTCATGATAGGGCCAAAGTTGAAAAGTACATCTTGCTTTTCAAAATGTTTAAGGTAGTTGAAAGAGATTCAGTTTCCTAAATATTTAATTAAACGAACGAGAAGAAATTAGAAGAATCCGTGATATTTCATAATGAAAGTATTAGCAACTAAGAACGGGCTCGACTACGCTTGAAGATTTTAAGAAATTAAGAAACGTACGCGATACCGGGAAATTAAGAGACGTAGCTTTTCATTTCCGCCTTGGGGAATATTGAGACAGCAGCGCCGGCGTCTTGTCAGAATCGCTCTCGCGTCGCCCGTAGGTAGAGACTCATCAACGCCGTCGACCTTAAATTATCTGGAATTATGAGAAAGCCGGCCACTTTTATGTCCGGGACGTCTCCGTTATGTCGGCGCTACCGACGGAAACGACGGAAAAATTAAAGAGAGCCCGCGGGGCTTGTTATCTTTTTAATAATCAGAACCGACGGGCACGGAGGGGGCGGTTTCCCTTCTTCTTACAAGTTGCCAGAGCTGTCAGAATCACGCCGCGAGCTTAATTCGCGATATAAAAGCACGGATCCTAGTTGCGCCCCGGCACTGATTTCACGGAACTTGCCCGACGTCGCCCCGAATCGGCCGTCTCGTTACTCGCGTACGGCAAAAATTGCCGAGTTCTTTAAGCTTCCACGTCCCGTCGTACGTCCCTATGCAGGTACGAATTGTACGACTGACGTGGCAACATTCCGCGGAAATTAGAATTGACGCGTCTCTTCCCGCACGCCCCCGCGTCTTGTTGTCCTAGCTTTGTAAAAGACATTAACACCGTCGCATTAAGTCCACGTCTTATTTCAAGTCTTGCTAAACTTTACAAATTTTAGACCTTCTTCAAGACGCCTATCTAATCGAGGGATGCACAATGCCGCTATTTGCGCCGGATTCTCAAGCACTGAATTAAATCCCGACGAGATCCTTATCCGATCTCTTCATTTCTTCATCTTGCTTGTCGTAGAGTGAGTGTCCCGCTCAGATGCGCGAATTATATTAAAGAATAGGGGAAAAACGATTCCACCCCTCATGCTGCTGGCAGCCTATTTAATACCCGCGAAAGAAAATACTGGGGATTCCGCGTGTAAAACGCTGATTGCGGAGTCCCTTCTTTCGCGCGTAAAATAGAAAGTGACCCGAAATCGCAGGCGATTCTCGGACGGTTTGGCGCGACAAGGACAGTTAATTTGTTTGCTAAATAGACACGAGGTACATTGAACGAGTGAAAGCGGCAGAGAAAGATTTTTCGCAGCGAATCAAGTCAAATAGGGAAACGAATCGGGAAACTGCGAACGCGAATGAATTTGAGCAGCGTTTAATTATTATCGCGACGGGAGGCGGAAGGTAAACGCTCTCTTCAATTCAATTTCCACGCCGGTCTCGCAGATCGCCCTTTCCCACGGCACTGACGTTGACACGTTAGATAGATCGGCCATTAGGTTTGGCGTTTCAAGAGGAGAGTATCGAATTTCCCGGATTCCGTCGGTCAAATCAATTTGTAGCCATTAGGTCCGCCGTTGATTCGAGTTTGCCTTGGCAAGCTTTTACGAGAGCAATCCATCGCCATCGCCGCCGCTGCTGCTGTCGTCGCCGCCGCTGCCGCGGCTCACCGTCGGCGAGAGCTGACTCGAGGAGAGAGCCAGCCGACCTGTATTTGCACAAACGTCGAAGCTTCGACGGCCGAGAGAGACATGTACGTTTGATGTCCGTCACGAGGAACCTCTGTTCCTTCGTATATCCGTTTACAAGATACACACTGGCTATACATGATAACGCGAACTCACAGATCGACGATCTGTCTTCATAGCGTCGCTCTTGGCTATTCAGGTTCTTCGATATAATTTCTTGCGGATGTAACGTAACCGTATCAGTGCATTAAAAAGAAAGTCTTGCTCTGCTATTTGTTACATTAATATTCTTTGTGTTTCGTATACGGCACGCAAACTCTATTAATTTCTTCTTGTAAAAGTAGAATTTTATATAATTATGTAAAAAATATGTAAAAAAGTAAAAATTAATATATTTAAAATTTTAATGTTTAGATAATATTTTTATTTTAAATATATGTAATAAGATAAAAATAATACTTAATTGAAACATGTTACCTTTGCACATTATATTAAGATTGAACATTTAATTCCAAGTATTTTGAGAAACTGGGAAAATTTGAAAGAAACTAAAATGTAAAATTTAGAATTCAAGTATAACAATATCATGTTACTTGAGTGTGAATAAAATTGCTCAAGAATTTTTCTTAAGAATTGTTCTATAATATTTCAGGAGACACAAATCCTTTCTTTGAGTCGGTTTCATTTACCCTGTTTGTTTAACATTTATTTCTCTACAGTCAACGTGATAACAGCTCGGCTTTTCTCATTCTGTTATTCGCGCGTCAAAATATCTTTTTCGTTTTCTAGTCATCCGTCGAGTCGTTCGTACGTCAGTCTGACGGAGGCCCATTCGTCTTGCTCGCGGGTGGATCAAAGTCTAGCGAAGGGGCTATGACGGCTATGACGTTACCCTAATCGCTCCGGCTACAATCTGCCGCGGATATTAAAAACAAAGGCCTGCCTCTCGCAGAGCATAACATGAATATAACGCCGCGCAATATCTTACGGCTTTAAGCTCTTCGGCTTAGCCCGTGGACCTTCATGCATTATGGATTTTACTTTGAGAGAGCGCCGCTGCCCCGCCGCCCCTTTCCGCCCCTCGCTCTCGCTCGCGCCCGGAAGCGGACGCGGAAGCTAAGAAACCATGAATATACAATACCGCGGTATGCATATAGATCTCGCCTTTGAGAATCAACTTTAATCACTCACGGCGAGTGCGCCCGTAAAATCGAAAGCCGAGGAATCGAGCGGCATCGATAATTCCGACGGTGTTGGCGAGCGTTTACGTTCTCATCCCCCCCGTTTTGCTCCCTGCGAACGCAAATATACGAGCTTGTATGTTGCAATGTAAGTTGCAAATATTTATAATGAAAATCAATTTTAATACATTGGACCGTTTCGAAAATCGCTTCGTTCAAGGTAAAAATTATTTCGATGAATTTGGAAGCAGATTTGCCGAATTTTACGTCGTTTGTCGTTTGCAACTTCTTATTTTAACGCGAGATATCTTTTAATCGATTAAATAAAAAATCCGTTGAAATAAGTATCAACTCGGGATTTGATGAAGAATAAAGTTTCGTTAATTAACCTTCGAACCTTAACACATACGAAAAAGTATCCTTTATATTATAAAAATATAATCATAATATAAAAGATTTTGATAGTAAGATGTTTGTCTTTGATTTTCTGAAGAAATCCGATTATTTTACTGACTTGAATGGATCGAATGTTGTCGGTCGAATAGACTTATATGTGCTCTTTTCGGCATTTAGAAATAATTTTACAATGAGAATGTCGAATACGCGAGCTGCGCGACATCGCTACTCTCCCAATGAGTTCCTCTCGCCGTTCGATCTCGCGACATTTCTCCCGGAAACATCACTTCCAATTCGTACCGAATCGTATCCACTCCGCAGTCCGGTTATACAACCTGCACGCAGACGGATTGTAAATTCGCAAATTATTATATCCCAATTGTAAACCTTCTCTTCATCCTCTTATCGCAGACTGACGTCGATTCCGGGACATGTTCACCTCTATCGTTCGCTCGTGAGATCGCATTCACAAAATCGGATGAGTATGTAACAATAGATATGGGATTCATCAATAAATATGGGATCTTTCTTTTTTCTCCATAGAAATCTGTTTTGCATCACCGTAAATGTGCCTCTATTACGAGTTTTACGTAAAGAATAATTTTTATTAAGGACAACGCGCCGAGTAATTTCCGTGAATCGCAATCTCTGTGAAAAAAAAAACGAGAAAGAATACAAAAATCTAATGAAAAAAATACAGATAATAATAGCGAATAAATGTGTTCACGCTCATTTAAAAAGTCCCGTTTAGGTCCCAATTCCACTTGCAGTGACTGTTTAAATGTTTAAACTTCTTCTTTTTTTTTTAGTTCGACTTGGAATTATTGGTCTTAGAACGATATTTGTCTGATGATGACGGTTTTTCGTCGAGCCGGAAAAGAGGTTTCATATACGACATCTCAGACGTGAGAACACATGACGTTTTTCACTCTACATCAGCAATTGCCAGCTCATCTCCGGCTGAATCGCGACGCGGCAGCTTGCGCTGCTCTTTTTACTTTTACGATCTCGTACCACCCTAACTGATATCCGCACTCTTTTACGGAGACATTCGAGAAGTTCCCCTTCGCATAACGCCGAACTGGCTGTTTTTGTTACCGATAATTAATTTTGTAAAGATGCCGTAAGATAACAAATAAAATCTTTTTAATTAAAGATTTTTTTTGTATAATTATATTATACTGAGGCACATGTCTCGTTTCTTGCACTTGAATCAAAATTTCGGAAAATCTTGTGCATTGGAACAGTTTTCACATTGAAAAATGTTCCACTGTTAAGAGACACCTGCCCTCGTGTCTCTCCGTTATCTCAATCAAATTAAATTCAATCTTACAATCATTAATCTCGGAACTTTAATTCAATTTCATAAACTCACTGGCGAAGATATTTCCAGCTTACTGAATTATCTCCTTGAATCACAGATTTTATATTTATCTCTGGAATTAATAATCAGCGTTATAATAGACATCGTTTAACGTTGTACAAATAATACAAGCGAATAGGTTTTTATTTTCTTCTTTGATGTGAAAAATTCATATTATACAAGACAGCATAAATATCCCGCCATTAAGAGTCCAGTCAAATAATCGAATAGTCAGCTAACTCATGAGCAAAGAGATGGTGGTATAGGTGATTTTTCATATCACCGGGCTTCAAAGAATTAAACGAGATCCGCCGGTGTTCGCAATTACGCCTTTATCCGCTCCGAGAAAAACAATCGATTAAATCGTCACCGGGGCGGCGCGGCGCGGCGCCGATAAATCCGCAAAGGCCCTTTTTCCCCTCTATTATCGCGCGACTTCCTTTCCATACATCAGGCAGCCGTCTGCCCTTCGCCCGCAGGATCGCGCCACGCCGGCAGCTTTGTGCCGTACTTTTTACGTTTGATCCACCTCCCCCGTTGCCCACTCCCTTCTCCGGTCTGGCTGACCTCACCTCACAGTGTACCCCTACTCGGCTCTCTCTGTCGCCCCTTCCTATCCCGCACCTCTCGACCCTCCGGACCTCGCTTCTCTCTTACCTCGTCCTTTCCGCGCCGAGAGTCAACGCGGATGCGAAGGGGAAATTCAGAGAGAGAGATTTTTTTTATAGTCTCCATTTCCCTCGAAAAACGATCGACGAATGAATGAGAGTTAAATTGATAAATATATGACGATCCTTGATTTGTCAGTTTCACGGATGGATTTTTCTCAAACGAAAAGTAGCAATCAATAATGTCGTTGCAGCTCGTGATAAACACGACGAGATTGTACCATTTTAATAAAGAATGATCAAGAAGTGAGCGGAAAAAAATCATTCTTAATGTTGAAACACACAAGTATAAGAAACAATTAACTTTGCTACGTTTTGTACATATAAATATCGCGCGAAAAAAAAATCTATCAGTATGTCCTCCTCGTATGAAGTATAATTCCTCGCTTCTTTTTCCCCGCGAATTCCGGACCATTCTGGACCTGTCCTCTCTTTCTATTCTGCTATTTCTGCGCTATTCCGAGACATAGAATCGACGAGCGCACGAGAGGGAGTTCTGAAGAGAGAGCCAGATATATGGGTGAGCGAGTGAGTGGATGAGAAAGAAAGAGAGAGAGAGAGAGAGAGAGATTGAGGGGGTGAGCACTCGTGGCCACGCCGGCGAAGGGCGGAGAAGAAGGGAGAGGGAGTCGGCAAGAGTGAGTGAGCTGAGGGGTAGTTCTGAGGCCGACGTCATAATCGATCGTCTTTTATTAAACTGCACCAGATGGCGCCACCACCGCACTAGGCACAGCGTGGATGGCACAGGGGGTTGAGTTGAAAGAGCGGCCGAGGGGGCGGGGAGTGGGACGAACGGGGGGACGGGGGTTGAAGCACCGAGGGAGTGCACGAGGGTAGGCGGAAGTAAGGGCGGGCGCGTGGGTGCGAGGAATGGGGCAGGGAGTTAAACGGAGCAGGATTTCCAACCCGGGGTTCCTCCAGGAGAGATGGAGAAAGGGTGGAAGACAGGAAGAGAGAGCGAGAGAGGCCGCAGCCAATCGTTTAACGATTACCCACTCGCGCACTCTATATAACGCCTTTCGGATATCGTCGTTATGCTTGATCCTCGCGACTATAGCGATATTTGAACGATCCCAAGGTGGACCGATCGCCTGCAGTTTAAGAGATAATCGGGGATGAGCGGGGATCAATTCTCTCTAACGCGTCATCCAATCTTCTCTCAATGTCGATTAAAATTTTTGTACTAACACGGATATAATTAAAAGTATGGAATAATCAAGATTCGTTAGCTCACTATTTTAATGAGCTTCTCTTTTAATTTTCATATCGTCAGAAGGTTGCAGGGGTAAATTTTAATAATTAGGATGTATGAGAGGATCACGATGTTTTTCGATATTTTATTCATCGTTAGTCGATGATTATGGGTTTTTAATAATTTCATTACATTCGTCAGATAAATAAGTTTTCGCGTTTAATGATATTATACGAACTATCCAACTCATTATATTAAATGTTGTGAAAGTTTCAATAGCATTCGCTTTGATCAAATAATTAAAAACGACGAATTAAATAATATTACTTAAATTTATTTCTATCTATTATACTTGTCTCTTTTCTTTTTATTATCAATTTAAGAATATTCATTGGCGCTGGAATTTTGTACAACTAAGAATTATAACTATATCGCACTTCTTACAACTGACGGAGAAGATATTGAAATCGACACGCTGCTCGCTCGCAGTTGGGATTTTCTGAGGAAGCATGCTTGAAACTCGAGTTGAAGGGTAGGGAGATCTTTTCAGAATCACACATAGACGCCGAGCTTGACAGCTATACGTTGATGAGTCTGGAAAGAACAGGATGTGAGCAGAAAAGAAATTGAAATTTCTAAATTTTCAGCAATAATCATAGGCTGAACGCAAATCATTGCAAACGAGTCATCATATAGAACAAAAATGTTAAATTCAGCTCTTGTAGGACTAAATTGAGATTAAGAGAGAAGGAGGGAATTCACTATAATTTCATACAATAAAACAATAAAGATCTATTTTATGTGAGAATTAAATTTAAAAAAAATGCATCATTATAAATGCAAATTAGCATATTTTATAGATCAAAAAACGTCGCAAAATGCAAGTTTTCAATATAATTCAAACATAATAAATGATCAGAATAAAACTTACTAACAGAAATAGCCAGATAAAATTTAAAATGTAAGAGAAGACTTTAAGTCTTACTCTTTCTTTTTTAACATATTTACCAATTTTTATTTCGAAGGATAATCTACATGTTCCATTAAAATTTTTTTATAAGGAGAAGAGGGTAATCTTTCAGCCTTATTTCGCCATCATATTAGGATGGAATTTTTCGAAATAATTAATATTTCTTTTCTTAATTTAATTTTTATACGTCTCTTCCTGATATTTCGAATATCGACGAGGAGGGGATGAAGAAAGATGGTCCCGAAAGAACCACTTCAATCACCAATTTCGTCGTTCGGATTGCGGCATAAACTGGCAACTCGCATACACATCGTGGGGAAACCGCGGGGCTTCACTTCCGATCTTCTCTCGCACCCTCGGCCCTCC
>VBVR01003539.1:0-17291 GCA_011638315.1 Tetramorium parvispinum
CTATTAGATTAAAACATATCACTTTTTTTAGAGTTGAAGAATCACTTGAAATAAAGAGTGAATAATTTCATTTTTTCGAAGAGTGAAATTTCACTTATTTCGACTGGCAGTATTTTCATTATTTCATAGAGTGAAATCTCACTTCAAAAGAGTGAGATTTCACTTAAAGAAACTTAGAGAGTACCTTTTCAATGATATTACCAATGGTAGATCGACAGCGGGCAGCGGTGTTTTAATTAGCAAACTTTACGTCCTCACCGCCGCTCATTGTATCAATGCAAAAGTTTACCACCCGATTGGCGCCTGACCAGCGTCCGTCTGGGTGAATACAATACCGACACTGAAAGAGATTACTTGCCTGACAGCAATGACGGTGAAATGTGTACTAAAGATTTGGTAACCGTTGGAGTAGAAGAACAAATCGCTCATGAGGAATATCAGCAATTAACACGGGATCAACGTTACGATATTGCACTGATGCGTTTCAACCGCGATGTGACATTTACTGATTACATCAAGCCAATCTGCCTGCCATCCAATTCGTCGCTCTCGCGAAGAAAATTCGTTGTCGCCGACTTGGACAAGACAGTGACCTGATCGAAATCCAACATTAAACTAAAGTTGACATTGCCCTTGGCGGAGAATGCCCAATGCCGTCAGACGTCTAGTAATGTTGGTGTCCAGGTGGGCAATGAACAACTTTGCGCGGGTGGTTTGAAAGGCAAAGACTCGTGTTGGAGCGATTCGGGTGGTCCCCTGATGACCCTTGAGCAGAGCGCCGATTACTCCAGATGGACTACCACGGGCGTTCTATCTTTTGGACCATCGCCCTACAACATGCAAGAATGGCCAAGGGTATGTACGAAATAGAGTTTGTCCCTTGGATTCTTAGCAAATTGAGGTCATAAATGAAACTATCATCTACGAAATGAAAATCATCTCATGATATAGCTCTTTCGAGAAATGCAATTTAAAATATGTTACAGCAATTTCTGTAGTCTGATTTGCATTGTGTAGATTTAATTAATTCTGCTAAGCTTCATCTGCATATTATTAAAATAGGATATTATATTAGTTATTTTTGTTAAAGCTTCTTTGAAAGAATTAACGAACAGAATGCGGCAGAAAAGTTTTAAATTGTGACAAATAAGTTATATATTTGTATTAGCGAAATAAAGGATGAGATCGTCAATATAATAAATATTTTTTCTGCGTTTTATATATGTACAATAGACCATAATCAATAATACTAAGAAAAGATGTATGGTTAAATAACATTAATTAATCATTCGTTTTTCCTGTATTTATAACGACACATTTATCACACAATACACACAATAACTGCAGATATTGTTAGCAAGCTTTATTTAAAGAAAGAAAAATTAATTTCAAACAAAATTTACGATATTGGCTGATTATGAAGAATTCGATATCATAAAAAATATTAGCATGTAAAAAACGATAGCTAGCGTATAGAAAAATATTTTTTAAGTTTTTAAGAACATAAATAAAGATAAATAAATATACTTCCTCAATTATATTGAATTTATTCCTTTTTTTTCTTTTCTCAACGCGCCATTCTTTTCATTCTTTTTCTCTTTCTCATCATTTTAACATTATTTTAATAATTTAATAATCAATCCTTATATTTAAAGCGCTTTTGACACTTGTTATCTTTTTCTACAGTTATTTTTTATTATTGACATTATTCTCATATAATGCTATTAGCTTTATCATCATAATATAATTAAATTCTTCATGCCTGTTTGGAGGAAAGTACAGGTATTTCCTCAAATTTTTTTTCATTTGTCAACGATAACTAATAGTTACACGTTTTAACAGGACACACAATACGCCTGCGTGCGAGCATGCAGTAATGTTATCTTGGAAAACCCCCGGTGATTACAAAAGTTATGACGTTAATTCTCTGGCAATTTTTCTTGCGAGATTTCTTAAAGTTATCATCTTCCAAAGGAGAATAGTCTTTAAGTATTCCAATATCCAACCGGCTTCTTCTCCTATTCTTTCTTTTTTATTTTACTCTCATTCTTCATACCTTCTCTTCACATGTATTTTTCAGGAAAAAATACTATAATTTCATTTTGTTGTAATTTTAATTTAATTTATAGGTGACTTTAATTTCTTTCCTAGAAGAAGAATGTCGATTTTATTTTCTTATTTTCATCTTAAGGAACAAATATTTTTTTCTGAAAGATTATGCTGATACCATTAAGATCAATTTAGCGATAGCAGCGAATATATATTTACTTATCTGACTTTGATGATTTCAGAAACTAATTGTGGAATACGATCACGATTCTCGAAATTGATTATAAAGAATCACATGCATATGTAGTGTTTACAGTTCGTCGCATAATTCTTCGAACAAATGATAAAGAGAATTTGTAAGACTTAAAACTTTAAAAATGTAAGAGGAATTATTAAACATATAGTTGAACATTGAAGGTTTTGAATAAATTGAAAGTCTTTCCAAAAATCAAATAATATAACGTACAAAAAAGTAAAAATTTACGATAGTTCTTTGAAACGAAGCAAAAATCGTGAAAATCTTTTCTTTGGTGGTCGATTCTGAATTTATCGAAAGCGTATGTTCCAAAGGAAAATCCTATACAGATATGATATTATTTCCATGAACATATAACAACATTAATATCTATAGATCTAGTAATTCGCGTTATAAAGAATTATCTTCAATGATAAAAATTCGTGCGAAAAGACAATAAAATTTTTTTCTCAAGGAAAGCTCGTGTATTTTCACGGAATCGCATAAGGCGCAAATGGGGCGATTCAGCTTTAATCGATAACGAATGATGACGACCATTGGATCATTATCGACAATCATCCCCACCGAACAGACAGATTTAATAGCCCCAGCAAGTAGTCAAGGTGCTTAGTCGATCTGCGACTCGCGGACAGTCGATTAATACAGGTTCTGATTTGTGATTCACCTCGGTTAGTATGCGTACTCAAAACGAGAGACTGATGCAAAGCGCGAGTAGGTTTTGTCACCTTCCCCAACAGAGTGCCTTGTCCGAAGCGCGTTAATCGATGAGAGGCACCTGAGCGAAACAAGAAACTCCCTGGCTTGCTCTAATCCACCAGGGACAGGAGAGAGAAGAGGAAAGAAATATAACTACAAAGCGATTTCCAGATTGATTGGCAAAGAATTACCTGCCGATACCACAAATAAACATGATGTTCATTGGCGCTCTCGTCCTTTTCCTGGCTCTAACATCAATCGATGCACGTGAGTAATTCATTAGACCTCAGTTATTGTTACATGTCGTGTTTTCACCTGAAAAAGACATCAGTTTTAATGACATATCTTTTCTTGATCAAAATTTTAAACCATAAGAGCACACACAAACACGCAAACACATCTAACGACTAAATAATATAATAAAAAAAATTAATCTTTTATTTCTATTATTTATTTATATAATGAAATATTTTGATCGATAAATTTGAGACATTCCAAACGTTGTCGTATATTTAAAACTCGATATGCTGGATTTATTCGAAACTTAAATAAAATTTGAATTTTATGTTTAAGAAACGTCGATTGTTTAAATTGAGTAATGATTTATCGTTATAGAGAATAGGTGTACGGATGGAAGTGTTAATTGCATTAACATTCGCACTTGTCCAGAAATTTTATCAATTTTGAATGGTCCAAGACCACTTTCGGAGAAGGCGCGGCAATTTATCAGAAATTCGCAATGCGGCTTTGAGGGCATCGATCCAAAAGTTTGTTGCAACGAGGTAATTAATCTCTGTCTATAAATGTATTAATTTATCTACAAAAATATTAATTTTAAACTGTTTTATTCAAATATAATAGAGTAATTGATTAATTTTATTAAAGGAAAAAAGTAATAAGAACCATAATTTCTAATTCAAAGGAAAGAATTAATTTTAATACTACGTAAAGCTAATTTTAAAAGAAAATGAAAGAGCTAGAAAGCAAACAGAGATTTTTATCAGAATTATAATTGTTAAAAAAAAACCTTCTTTCGCAAATAAATTTTTACAGCAATTCTGCATTAATAATCTCTTCTTCTCTCGTTGTTTTCAATTCATTGGTAAATTCTTAAATATATTCTTGAAATGTTAAAATTCCTATTTTTATTGTCAGATTGATTATTGGTCCTCGTCAAGGACAACAGATGCATTTCGACCATTTCGACATTATGAATTAATGTAATTATTTACATTAATTCACTTCAGATAATTCTTTATTTTTTATACGGTTCTATATCATATCATACATATGACATGTTGCTATCATTCTTATGTAACAAGGATGCGTCGTCGCTAAAAACTGCGCATTTAAAAATTCTTCTGAAATAATATTGAAACAGGTTTTTATGACCTCGACTTTCTGTTTTATCCCGATCTCGTTGTTCTAGCAGGATGAGCTTCACTCGTTGAAATACGAAATTCATAAAATTTTTATTATATCGTGTAACGATACAATTAGAGATTTTACTCAAAATTCCATTATTTTAATCTTAAAGATATATGTATTTTCTGAACAAAGTAATGAAATTTTTTGTACGCACAATTATTTTAAAGATTTTTAACATCAATTTACAATTTGGTTTGCATTTGTAATAGTTGGAATAATCATGCAGATGTAACTTTTACGTTCATAAAAGATAATAAAATTCTTTTATGAATTGTTCATAATTGTTTGTAAAATTCTCACTTCTGTGCGAAAGTAAATTTAAGTGTTGCTTTTCTTCATTACTTCTCATATTAAATATTAATTTTCACAGCAGGCAACACCATCGACAATACCACAGACAATATCACAGACAATACCAGCGATAAGGGAAATAACGACAGAGGTCCCAGAAATTGATCCAGGCCCACCAAATGTGACAAATCACCCGAATTTACGTCTGTTAGATCATGCGTCATGCGGACCCGTCTATCAACAGAGAGTGTTTGGTGGCAACACAACTGAATTCTTCGAATATCCGTGGATGGCATTAATAGCATACAACACCGGAGGACCGAATCCAAAATTCCGTTGCGGCGGCACGGTCATCTCCTCGCGCTATGTTCTTACCGCTGCTCACTGCGTCACGTCACTTCCAGCAGGTAAGGACAACTCATATAGTCATAAACGTAACAAAACTGAAAAGTCTAATTAAATCTAAAATGGGAAAGCGAGGGACGTTGTTCTTAATATCTTTTCATAATAAAATTTCATTCGTCTCTTGTAACTGACATAAATTCCGTAATGTGTGTAATCCGAATCCGAATTATTCTCCAGGTTTCAGAGTAATAAGTGTCAGAGTAGGAGATCACGACATAAGCACGGAACAAGATTGCGAAGTAGATAATCATGGGCGCAAAGTTTTCTGTTCTGAGATGTATCAGGATATCGCCGTGGAATCTGTTCACTTCCATCCGGAGTACTATAAAGAGGAGCTACAAAATGACATCGGGCTCATTAGATTGAATAGTTCCGTGGACTTCCATCCCCGAAATGCCAAGCCCATTTGTCTACCCCTTGGTAATTCAGTAAATCTAAATAAAGAAAAGGTGAGAAAATAATTAATCATACACTCTTTCCATTCATTTTTTGCAGTCAGGAAGTTATAAAGAAAGAAGCAGCTGAATAGATTTATGAATTACATTGGTTTTATTTAAAAGTAATCAAATCTACTTATAATTTGACGATAATTCAAAAAAGCAATCTTTAACAATACTATTGTTCTCTGCCTTTCTCTCACTCTCTTCCAAATTGAAATATTTCACACAATTATGTATCTTCGATTTATCAATGAAATATTTTTGAGAAACATTCTCTAACAGCTTCTAAAAAATTTTATTTTGAGGGACTATTTTTTAGGGACTTATTTCTCGATTTTTGTAAAGATCGATTCACACCACTTTCGAAATTTCTTCTGTGACTAACAGGCCACAGTGACCGGCTGGGGCTTGACGGAAAAGGGTTCGAGCAGTCAGACTCTTCTACAGGCGAAACTGCCGCTAGTGGCCTACGAGTCGTGTAAAGAAGCATACAGTCGGACCAAGAAGATATGGTACAAGCAGCTATGTGCCGGTGGCCAATTGAACATAAACTCCTGTTTAGGCGACAGTGGAGGGCCTCTGCAAGCGGATGGTACATACATAGACACGTCAATGCGCATCATCCAATATGGCATAGTTAGCTATGGACATCTAACTATGAACAGATATGGACTGATACAGTGCGGCATCGAAGGCTTCCCCGGAGTCTATACCAAAGTCGCCTACTATATGGACTGGATCCTCGACACGATGACAGAATAAAGCGCGACTGAAATGTTGCGGAATAAAAGTCCTATACTTCTAATTTATATATTCGAGATCTATAATGACGTAAACGTGGCAATTTAGATGAGAATTAGAAATTTCGCGAGACATTTGATAAGTACGGTAGATAAAAATGATTTCAAAATATCGGCAGAACGAATAAAATTGCAGCGGCAAGAAAGGAATAAATCTTCAGTGCTTGTGAAAATAGACAATTTTGGTGTCTAGGAAGATGATTCACAAGTGAATACCGTTTATGCATATTTTTAATTATTAAAAATAATTGTGGTTAATTTTACAAACTTTTGTTATCCTTTTATTAGAGTAAAGTGTTTTACTGCCGATACAACTTTATACCTTTAGACGTAGATCTATCGGGATTCCGACTTAAATTTGGATATTGCATTATGTATGATGATGTAACATCTTCAATGAGAAGAAAAAAAACGAAAGATAAAAAAGAGAGAGAGAGAGAAATAGACATTATCTATTTGTTAGTGGCTATTTGTGCTAAACGATACGCGATTATAACTTATATGTTAATGAGTCATGTTATTTTTAAGCTTTATAATATATTGATAATATGCAATTTTTCCATAAAAAAGTATTGTTTGTTCCCTAAGTTCTACGAGACGTATTTCTGTCATTTATGATGACACTGAACTCACCGGAATAAATCGCAATAGCTTCAAATTCTTCGGTTTTGATTTACAAAGTCGTTTTTTCTGCACTAAATCAGCGTATCAGAAACTTAGCTATAGACTGATATCCTTATAAATAATTATAAAAATGAAAATATTAAAGATAAAATGGATTTTATAATATGTAATAAATTTTAATAGATAAAGAACTTATTTTTTATATTATTTTAAATTGTTGCTTGGTTGAAGTTTAGTTAATTATCGTAATAGCTTCTAATTTATCATAATAAATCGAACGTAGGAACCTGACATTTAGAATATTTGCATGATAATTAGAATTATCGGTTTAATTCACTCTTCAGCAGTGACGTCGTCACTACGAGACTGCTAGTCGCTACTAGATACCTTCTCGTTGCGGTCCTCAATCAGTTCCACCGTCTCGTTGATCGACATCTTGAGCGGGCCACGATCGGCCTTCCTCTTCAACGTCGAGGCCTCTGACTTGATTGTCGGAAGAATCGCCCGATGATTTCAACGATGATTGGCTTGAGATCAAAGTACCGGAAGAACTGGTTAATGATCCAGAATTTGGTCTGGAGTTATTGGCGAGAAGTTCAGATACGAATCCAAGCTACTTGACGTAGACCTTTTCGGCTGCTGCTATTTCTTCTTTTTCTTCCTTTTCTTTCAAGCATGAACGCTCTTCGGGGAAGCTTTTTGTTGTACTTTTACGAGCGATTAAAAGTTCAACAAAATTCATGTATGAAATATAGTTTACACGATATTTTCATAGATCTTATATCTTAAAAAATTTACAGTATATCTATCTTATATGTTAATGAATAAAATGTATAAATAAAATATTAAAATATGTTTACTTGACAAAGACGATAATTGATAAATGATAAGATGAGATTAATTTTTTCTTGGAAAAATTGTCTAATATCTTATATATATCAGAAACGTGAATGGAGAACAATAAATTATAAATTAAATGAACTGAAATTTTTAAGTTATTCTTTTGTATGAACAATTAATCTTATAATTTAATAAATTATATTATTATAGGCTCACATATAAAAATAATTTTTCAATGAGATTACAGCCAATGGCAGATTGACGACGAGCGGCGGTTTTTTATCAAATGCTACGTCCTCAACGCCGCTTATTGTATCAAGGGCGAGGATTTACCACCCAATTGGTGCCTGATCAGCGTCCGTCTGGGTGAATACAATACGGACACTGAAAGAGATTTCTTGCCAGACGGTGCAATGTGCGCTGAAGATCCGGTAATCGTTGGGGTAGAGCAACAAATCGCTCATGAGAAATATCGGCCATTGTCACGGGATCAACGTTACGATGTCGCACTGATGCGTTTCAACCGCGATGTGACATTCACTGACTACAGAAGGCCTATCCGCCTACCGTCGTCTAATTCGTCGCTCTCGCGAAGCAAGTTCGTTGTCGCCGGCTGGGGCAAGACAGAGACCCTTCGTCGGCTTCAGTTAAACTGAAGTTGACATTGCCCTTGGCGGAGAATGCCCAGTGCCGTCAGACGTAGAGCAATGTCGGTGTCTAGTTGGGCAATGGACAATTCTGCGCGGGTAGTCAGAGAGGCAAAGACTTGTGCCTGGGCGATTAAGATGGTCCCCTGATGATCGTTGAGCAGGTCGACGGTGACTCCAAATGAACCACCGTGGGCGTTGTATCTTTGGACCATCGTCCTGCGGCATGCAAGGATGGCCAGGAGTATATACGAAAGTGATAGACTTTGTCCCTTGGATTCTTAGCAAATTGAGCCATAAATGAAATCATCATCTACGAAAAGAAAATCATCTTCTGATATAGCTCTTTCGAGATATGCGAATTAACATATGTTACAGCAATTTCTGTAGTCTGATTTGCATTGTGTAGATTTAATTAATTCTGCAAAGATTCATCTACATATTATTAAAATAGAATATTATATTAGTAATTTTTGTCAACGTTTTTTTGAAAAAATCAATGAACAGAATACGGCAGAAAAAGTTTTAAATTGTGATATATAAGTTTTATGTATATATTAGATGTATATATATTAGCGAGTATTAAAAAATGAGATTGTCATTATATGTATAATAAATATTTCTTTCTGTGTTTTATATATGTACAAAGGAGCCATAACCATACTCAGTAATACTAAAAAAAAATGTATGGTTAAATGACACTAATCATTTACTCGTTTTACCTGCATTTATAATGACAAATTTATCACACAATATACACAGTAAGTACAGATATAGTTAGCAAGCTTTATACAAACAAAGTACAATTAATTTCAAACAAAATTTACGATATTGGCTAATTATGAGGATGTCGATATCATAAAAAAATATTAGCTTGTAAAAACGACAGCTAGCGTATAGAAAAATATTTCTTGAATTTTTATGAACATAAATAAACATAAATAAAAAGTCTTCCTCAATTCTATTGAAATATTATCTTTTCCTTTCCTCGAAGCGTCATTCCTCTTATTCTCTTCTTTCACGCCATTTTAACATTATTTTAATAATTTAATCCTCAAACCTTATATTTGCAATGCTTTTGAAATTTCTTGTTCTATAGTTATTTTGTTTATCATTGCTTTCACTCTTATATAATGCTATCATCTTTATTATTATAATATAACTAAATTATTGATGCCTGTTGCGTAAGGTTTCTGGAAATGTGTCTACCATCGAAAAATTGCAACATCATTTACAATATTTTTCATTAGCATTTTTTTCTAACATAAGCAAATGAACCAATTTCATGGGAATTCCACCTTCATGGGAATTCCACCTTCATGGGAATTCCACCTTCTTTTGAGGAAAACGTAATATGAAATCGCGAATCGCAAAATGATATGATCCATAATTATATTATTCGATATTCGCATCTTAATTTGCCCTCGGAGTTATCAGTGCACGCGGGTCACTGGCATTCGATCCATCTGTTATCACATCATAATGGTCTGTGACAAGCACTTGGAAAACCATACTGTATCAAGGACGATTGCATTAGAAAATAAAATTAATTAATTAATATTATTAATCACTCCTAAAGATTTAAAATTTCCATATTAAATTTCTATATAATTATAAAAATCGATAAATCATCGAAAATTTCCTCCTCAATTTATGCAAAAGAATAATACTCGAGAAGTCAATTGATGTTGTTAATTTTATATCATTAACTAGTTGAATAATGGTATTAATCGCCTTACAGTGTAAAATGTTTCCTCGATATCAGGAAGAATTTCCTACATGAATCTTCGCATCTTGTTACGATCATAAATCATGATGATGCTTTTAAAGATTTTGCTGAATTGAAAAACAAGTAAATAAAGAGATACGACAGAGATAGACAGACACAGACACATTTAACAGGCTCAGCAAGTAGTGAAGGAGCTTAGTTGATTTGCGACTCGCGGACAGTCGATTGATACTTGTTCTGATTTGTGATTCACCTCGGTTTGAATGCGTACTCAACACGAGAGACTGACGCAAAGCGGGAGTGAGATTTGTCACCTTCTTCAACGGAATGCGAGCTTATTGTCCGAAGCGCGTTAATTGGTGACAAGTACCTGAGCGAAACAGAAAAATCACTGGCTTGCCCTGATCGGGGAGGGACAGAAGAGAGAAGAAGGAAAGAAATATAACAAAGCGATTTCCAGATTGATTGGCAAAGAATTACCTGCTGATGCAACAAATAAACATGATGTTTATTAGCACGCTCGTCCTTTTCCTGGTTCTAACAACAATCGATGCACGTGAGTAATTCATTAGACGTCACTTCTTCGTTACATGAGTGTTTTCACCTGAAAAGACGTCAGTTTTAACGACACGTCTTTTCTTGATGAAAATTTCAAATCGTAAGAACACACACACATATGCAAACACATCTGACAATTAATTAATATGATAAAAAAGTTAATCTATTATTTCTATTATTTATTTATATTGAAATATTTTCCTCGATATATTTGAGACATTCCAAACAATTGTCGTATGTTTATATTTAAAGATCGATATGCTGGATTCATTCGAAACTTCAATAAAATTTGAATTTTATGTTTAAAAAATAGTTGGTTAAGAAATTTCGATTGTTTAAATTGAATAATGATTTATTGTTACAGAGAATAGATGTACGCAAAGAAGTGTTAATTGCATTAACATTCGCAATTGTCCACAAATTTTATCAATTTTGAATGGTCCAAGACCACTTTCGGAGCAGGCGCGGCAATTTATCAGAAACTCGCAATGTGGTTTTGAGGGTACCGATCCAAAAGTTTGTTGCAACCAGGTAATTAATCTTTTGCTATAAATGTATTAATTTATCTACAAAAATATTAATTTAAAACTGTATTATTAAAATTAAATAGAGTAATTGATTGAAGTTAAGTGACATGTCATAAGTTCTATAATTTCTAATTCGAAAAAAAGAATTAATTATAATACTACTTAAAGATAATTTTAAAAGAAAATAAAATATCTAGAAAGCAAAGAGAGATTTTTATCAAGAATTATAATTATTAAATAAAACACTTCTTTCCTGAATAAATTATTACATCAAATCTGCATTAATAATCTCTTCTTCTCTCGTTGTTTCAATTCATTGCTAAATTCTTAAAGCTAACGCGGCGAAAAGCAACGGTGATAACACTTGCTTAATAGTTCGAGTAATTCTTGAATCTGTTCCTTTGTTTTTGCACAGGCATCGGCCAATTGCAATTTATAATCCGTTTGTTGTAAATACAGTTTGTTCTATCCGAATTGTGAGACTTTGTGATTGCCACGGGCATGGACTTCTCATTTCAACAACATTAATCCAATTCAGATCATTCTTTATCCTTTTTATATGATTCTATATCATATCATACATATGGCACGTTATTATCATTCGTATGTAACAAGGATGCGTCGTCGCTACGAACTGCGCGTTTAAAAATTCTTCTGAAATAATATTGAAACAGGTTTTTATGACCTCGACTTTCCGTTTTATCTCGATCCGTTGTACTAGCAGGACGAGCTACACTCGTTGAAATCTAGAATTAGTAAAATTTTTTATTAAATCGCGTAATGATAAAATTAGAAATTTTACTCAAAACTCTTTTTTATTTTAATCTTAAAGATATATGTATTTGCTAAACAAAACAATGGAAATATTTGTACGCACAATTCTTTTATTTTTAAAGATTTTTAACATTAATGTACAATTTGGTTTGCATTTGTAATAATTTGAATAATCATGCAGATGTTACTTTTACGTTTCATATGATAATAAAATTCTTTTATGAATTGCTCACAATTGTTTGTAAAATTTTCACTTTTGTGCAAAATTAAATTTAAGTGTTACTTTTCTTCATTTTTTCTCATATTAAATATTAATTTTTACAGCAGGTAACATTATCGACAATACCTACGAGAACACCACAGACAATATCACAGACAATACCACCGAGGGAAACAACGACAGAGGTCCCAGAAATTGATCCAGGCCCACCAGATGTGACAAATCACCCGAATTTACGTCTGTTAGATCATGAGTTGTGCGGACCCCTCCACCAGCAGAGAGTGTTTGGTGGCAACACAACTGAACTCTTCGAATATCCGTGGATGGCTTTAATCGCATACAACACCGGAAGACCGAAACCTATATTCCGTTGCGGCGGCACGATCATCTCCTCGCGCTACATTCTTACCGCTGCTCACTGCGTCACGTCACTTCCAGCAGGTAAGGACAACTCATATAATCATAAACATAACAAAATTGGAAAGTCTAATTAAATCTAAAAAGGGAAATCAAGGAACGTTGTTCTTAATATCTTTTCTTAATGAAGTTTCATTCGTCTCTTGTAACTGACATAAATTCCGTAATGTATGTAATCTGAATCCGAATTATTCTCCAGGTCTCAGAGTAGTAAGTGTCAGAGTAGGAGATCACGACGTAAGCACGGAAGAAGATTGCGAAACAGATAATAATGGACGCAAGGTCTTCTGTGCTGAGATGTATCAAGATTTCGCCGTGGAATCTATTCACTTCCATCCGGAATACAGCGAAGAGAGAATGCAAAATGACATCGCGCTTATTAGATTGAATAGTTCCGTGGACTTCAATCCCCGAAATGCCAAGCCTATATGTCTACCCTTTGGTAATTCAGTAAATCTAAATAAAGAAAAGGTGAGAAAATAATTAATCACACACTCTTTCCATTCATTTTTTCCAGACAGGAAGTTCAAAAGAAAGAAACAGCTGAATAGATATATGAATTACATTGATTTTATTTAAAAGTATTCAAATCTACTTCTAATTTGACGATAACTCAAAAAAGCAATCTTTAACAGTACTATTATTCTCTGTCTTTCTCTCACACTCCCCCAAATTGAAATATTTCACACAATTATGTATCTTCGATTCATCAATCAAATATTTTTGAGAATCATTCTCTAACAACTTCTAAAAAACTTTGTTTTGAGGGACTATTCTTAGGGACTTATTTTGTCGATTTTTGTAAATATTGATTCACTCTACTTTCAAAATTTCTTCTGTGACTAACAGGCCAAAGTGACCGGCTGGGGCTTGACGGAAAACAACACACGCAGTCAGGCTCTTCTACAGGCGAAACTGCCGCTAGTGGCCTACGAGTCGTGTAAAGAAGTATACAGACGGACCTTGCCGATTTGGTACAAACAGATATGTGCCGGTGGCCAAAAGAACATAGATTCCTGCTTAGGCGACAGCGGCGGGCCTCTGCAAGAGACTGGTGTATACATGGGCACATTGCACAACATTCAATATGGTATAGTCAGCTACGGACTCAGGCAGTGCGGCACCGAAGGCTTCCCCGGAGTCTATACCAAAGTGGCCTATTATATGGATTGGATCCTCGACACGATGACAGAATAAAGCGCGACTAAAATGTTGCGGAACACAAGTCTTTTACGAAACTTCAAATTTATATATTTGAGATCTATTGACAGACTGACGTAAACGCGACAATTCAGATCACGATGAGAATCAAAAATTTCGCGAGGCATTCCATAAGATATGATAGACAAAAATAATTTCAAAAGATCGTTAGGACAAGAAAAATTGCAGCAGCAGGAAAGGAATAAATCTTCAATGCTTGTAAAAATAGACGATTTTGGTGTCTAGGAAGATGATTCACAAGTGAATATCGTTTATGTGTATCCTTAATTAGTAATAATAATTGTAGTTAATTATACAAACTTTTGTTAGCTTTTTATTAGAATAAAGTGTTTTAATGCCAATACAAATTTATACCTTTAGACGTAGATTTCTCGGAATTGCGAACTAAATTTGATTATTGTATTATGTATGATGATGTTACGTCTTCAATGATAAGAAAAATACGAAAGATAAAGAAAGAGAGAGATAGAGAGAGAGAGAGAGAGAGAGAGAGAGAGAGAGAAATAGACATCTATTTGTTAATGGCTATTTGTGCTAAACGATACGTGATTACAACTTATATGTTAATATGTCATCTTATTTTTACGCTTTATAATATAATGATAATATGCGATTTTTCCATGAATAAGTGTTGTTTGTTCCCTAAGTTCTACGTATTTCTGTCGTTTACGATAACACTGAACTTGCCGGAATAAATCGCAGTAGCTTCGAATTCTACGATTGACTCACAAAGTCATTTTTTCTAGACAAATATCAGCGTATCAGAAACTTAGCTATAGACTTATATTCTTATAAATAATTATAAATATGAAAATATTAAAGATAAAATGCAATGTAATATATGTAATAAATCTGAATAGATAAAAAACTTACTTTTCAGATTATTTCAAATTTCAGCTTGATCGAAGTTTAGCTAATTATCGTAGAACCTTCTAATTTATCATAATTAATTGAACGTAGGAACCTGACATTTAGAATATTGCACGATAATCAGAATTATCAGTTTAATTTACTCTTCAGCAGTGACGTCGTCACTATGAGACTGCTCGTCGTTACTGGATAACTTCTGCTTTCCGCCGTCTCGTTGATCAACACCTTGAGCGGGCCACGCTCGGCCTTCCTCTTCAACGTCGAGGCCTCTGACTTGGTCATCGATTTGGCAGAGGAATCGCCTGATGATTTCGACGATGATTGGGTTGAGATCAAAGAACCGGAAGAACTGGTCAGTGATCCAGAATTTGGTCTGGAGTTATTGCCGAATCTCAGAATCCAAGCTACTTGACGTAGACCTTTTCGGCTGCTGCTGTTTCTTTTTTTTCTTTCGAGCATGAGCGTTCTTCGGAGAAGCTTCTTGTTGTGCTTTTACGAGTGACTGAAAGCTCTACAAAATTCGTGTATAAAATACAATTTACACGATATTTTCTTAGATCTTATATCTTAAAAAATTCATAGTATCTTAATCTTACATGATAATGAATAAAACGTATAAATAAAACATTAAAATATGTTTACTTGACAAAGATGATAATTGATAATTGATAAGATTCAATTAATTTTTTCTTGGAAAAATTATCTAAATCATGTAATTATCTGTAATGATAATGCATACAGATAGTACAAAAACTCATTATATCTGAGAATGTCGTTCGAAGAGAGTCGGTATTTACGTTACACATCGTTACGGTCCAGCATCATTTTCATCTGCAGTTGATGACGTTCGGCCTGTTCCCGTGCCTCGTCGTAACGAAGAGAAGTCCGCATGTTAAGATCTCTATCGTGTTCGTGTCTTCTTTTCGCAACACCAGGTCAATATCTAATCGTGAAAATTGACGAGCGTTTAGATCTACAGATCCAGTACATCGCGGCTGATCTTAAGGCTTTCCACGCGGGTTTCTGACCGATCAGTGTGTCCCTGAACTTCATTATCTCTTCCCGTCGCTTTTTCTCCATCCGTTCTTGTATCTCGCGCTAGAGTCTCTTTCTGCAATAAGTTTTTGATTGCTATTTATGCATATAAATTTTTCTCTCTAATTAAGGATTATGAAGATATTCATTGTTGTATTAAAAAAAATTAGATCTTACATTAGTATTCAAAATAAAATCTTTAAAATTAATTAAAAAATAATATCCTTTTAGTTATTTTCTCTTTAAAATCAATTTATAAAAATTATGATTTCAAAGATTATCCATAACAGTGTAATATTTTGTCACAAAATTTATTTCGATTGCATTAATTTTGAAACAAACTTTTTGGTAATATATTAAACAGATAAAAAATTCAAGGCTTCTTTGAGTTGATAATCCCCTCTAAGATTTTTCTGCAATTGCGGAAGGATGGTGGAAAACCTACACAGGATCATGCTTGAAGAAGGGGTATTTGAATCTTTCAGGAATCCATTTTCAGGATTTTCCAAAAAAAATTTTATTATACATATGTAATTCATCATTAGATTCATGATACATTAGAACTGAAATAAATAAAAATCAGTTAAACTTTATGTAAATATTATATAAGTTTATAAAAGTTCTTTTTAAATTCTATGTTAAATCATACAAAATTATATAAACAAAGTGAAACCGATTCTTTATCGAAAATGTTTATAGAAAAAAATAACGAGCAAAATTATCACTATAAGTTAAGTAAGTCAGAGGCTAATTGGAATTTACAGGGAAATCCCCAGTAGATCTTGTAAAAATCGGTGTAACGTTCGTAACAAATATTGAAATATAATTAATATAATCTTACTGATATTAATTTCAATATTATTATATAATATTATAACTATTAAATCTTTAAATATTATTATAATTAAAATTTTTAAAAATATTGTCACAGTTTCACAACTAGTATAATAATATAACGTGTAGTAAATATGTGATAAAGTATTACTAATAACGTACTTCAATGTATAATATATATATATATATATATAATTATTACATCAAATATTATTTTATAAAAACTAAAAACTTATTTGAAATGTAATTACAAAAAAGTTCCACTATACACAATTCTATCCTTCTTTCTTCTAAATACATCTGTAGTTTTATCAGATAACAGAAATAGAAATATTTTCCGACTACTCCGCTTCTGCTAATTAAACTTGGCGAAGCATAATGATAGCGGTAGTGGGGACAGTTGTTAACCCTCTGGTCACTAGATACTCTTCAGTTGATGTCTTGATCTTCGGCAAGACAATCATAAAACGGAAGGAAATGTTGATACTGAGCGAGTCCTCGTTGTCAAAGTACGCTGTGATCATCTTTTGCTAATCAGTTAATAATAACGAAGTTGAATAATCCGTTGAGGATGTCGATGTCGATCTTCCTGGTATTTCTCAAGTATCTAGCGTTGTTGGTCATCAGCAT
>VBVR01003540.1:0-17290 GCA_011638315.1 Tetramorium parvispinum
GAAAACGATTTGACGGAACGTGTGGAATTTGCGAGAAAATTATAATAGCGTTTTTCATTGGAGTTCGCTAATTTTACATTTGATATGGACAACTTTATATGTATAATCTATTATTAGCATTAGTTTGTTCGCGCTGTAGGATCGGTGGTGATGTGCCATAAAGCTTTCACATAGCATCCAAAATTTGTCCACTGATTAATATCTCTATTAATATTCAATTAGCTATCAGATATTATTAAAATATTCAATATTCAATAAATAGCTAACAATTTTGTCAATATTATTTATTGTAAAATATTTTTCATTCAATTATACAAGTAGGCTTGATTATAGATTTAAATTTGTGGAGTTAATAGTTTTTGAATTTTGCCGCCCTTGTCTTGCTAAACGTTCACATTTTTCACTTAAAAATTTCTCACATCTGTAAATGAAAATCCCGGAAAGTCTTCTTTTAAACTTGGTCTAAAGTTTTATTTGTCCTGTTCATGAATGCAGAAATTTTTCGACACGTCGGGTGATCGCGTCTGCTCGCGTCGTCAGGATTCACGGAAGTGGATGACGAAGTGGAGCGGGCGAAAAACTTTCAAAGTGTTTGTTCATACTAACAATTGGTCGAAACCGGCTGAGAGAAAAAGTTCATTTTTGCGATCTGAATACATTTAGCTCTTCAATCTAACCGGCGCTCCAAGTCGACTTGTAACGAGTCGACTATCATTTAACTTTCCCCAAAGAAAAACACGTATCCGATGGGGCACAAGTTCCTCGATTATTCTCAGCGAAAGTGCCGTCCTTGCGCTTGAAAAGGCACATAATTCGCTGGATGGATAATAACTGGTTAATCACCACCCAATTAATGCGGTTCCTCCGAAAGGAAAAAAAAGCTTTCGAAGTTTTTTATCAGCCATAAAATATAATGCAGAAAAGCAGAAAAGATATGTGAATGTGTGTGTATTTACGTGTGCACATTATTCACAGAAGTTATAAATGACTGAATAAAATGTAGCAAATTCTTAGCAAGTTCGGAATAATCGCACGCTATTACCGTGCTGTCATAATTCATAGAAATTCAACATCCCCAGTTACTATTACGATCGAACGACTAAAGGTCTCGTGATTGTTAAGCCGTTAAAATTCAATCTGCGGCAATCGCTTTAGGTCTCTTTACGTGAGGCAATTGCGATAGTAATATTTCTCCGTAAGAATACGGCGATAAGACGTGCGGATTTCGTCGAGCGAGCGATCGATCACCTGAATTACGAGAGCACGGATGGCCGGTCTACTCGGCGCCAGATCTCCTGCGATCGGCAGGTAGATAATGCTGGGTACACACGCGATTTCATCGATTCTACATTCGCACAATGGCAGGGGCCAGCGACCGCGGTAGCGACGGGAGAAAAAGGGATGAGCCATTCACGTTTGCTGATGAGAACAAGCAGCCTCGTAAGGGCTGAAAGGTAAAAGTCTGCGGTCTCGCTCACAATGGGCCGCACTCTGAAATGAACGATTCTCAGCGTTTTAATTCTCGAATAATAGTTTCGCGGCACAATCATTGGCTAAGCATATTACTATTTTTTAATATTGTTTTAAACTATTTATACATAGTATTAATAATTTTGGAAAATATGTAAAAATTTTGCTTAAAGTTTTATAAAAATTTAATAAAAAGTAAAAATGACAATCTATCAAATTAAAGAGTAGATTATAATTTAAATTATTCATTTTTTTTATGTAATGCAAGTCCAAATTTTGAGACTTTTGCAAAATCCTTTGAACACATTTATTATCACGTCTCAATAAATTTTACAACATTTCGAAACTTTTGATTTACAGAAGTTTTAAGAAAAGTATCACGTTTATATATATATATATACATATATACATATATGTAAACACTAAAATTTTGAATATATCATTAATGTTAACAACGCAATATTATACGCGTTTAGACTACAAAAAGGATATTCCTAAAACATAAACGTAAGAAACATTTGTATCTGTCCGGAAATCTATCTATCTTCAATGTCGTTCCTATGAAGGATCGCCTCACCCTCGCTGGACAGAGAAATTTTACGAAAAGATATACGGGTTTCCTATCGGACAAAAATGAATGGAACGGGATGCAATTTATAACAATGTAAGCATACACGCGACGGATCGATTTCGTAGTAGTAGCCTCCGATACCGTTTCAAAAGTATGAAGACATAAAACAAAAGCAGTTCCTCGCGAGCGAGTGTGCGACATAACAATATCGATACATTTATAAAAACAATTTATTGGATGCAGTTTTGTGAAAAGCTATTTTTTCCTATCGGCCTACATTCTACAGATCTCAATTTTCTTTTATATGAACGATCACTCCATATACAATCATGAAGGAAAGAGAAAAAGAGGGAGAAAGAAAGTGTACACATTAAATTTTGCTAAATAAAATTATTTAAAAATAATTTGCTTTCCAAATTAAATATTAAAGAGAATTAATGATAGTGCAGAAATTTCTTGTATTATTAATCTAATTATCTTTATATCGAAATAATAACAAATCGCTTTCTTATACTTTATGTTAATAAATTACGCGATTGTTATAAATAAATTAAGTAAAGACAGATTTATGGATGAAAACACGGAATAGTATAAACAACCAAATGCGTTCACTAACGAATAAAAATATTTCTCTCCCAACTGATGTTACGAGGAAAAACTTATCTCATTAATTATGATTTTAATAGGGCGATTAAATGAAGAGTTAGATTATCTTACACGGTATACAATAGAACGACGCGTCATAACGATGCAATATGCTCTTACAGTGAAGCTACATGACCTATCGCAACGTAGCTCTCGGTATAACGGTCATATCCCATAATATACGTTCCATAAGCGAACTTCGGCAGAGCGTTAATGAGAACTGCAACGGTTTCATATGAACACGTTCTCCATAAAACCTTTTCCCGCGCGATGCATGCGAACGCGCTGCTCAGAGCGCAGAATACGGAGCAGTAAATCTTGAAAAATGTCGCCGATTTGTCCGATGAGTTAAGCGTGATCATTCCCTGAAACGAGCCCGAGTCGTGACAGCGACTTAACGGCCGCGCCGTGGCGAAAACGCGGCGATCGATCGTCCGCAGACTTATGACTTTCCATTTCTTACGCCCGATGCGATTGGAGAACCGAGCCCGAATGTTTATCGGCCGGCGGTGACGTTGAAGAATTGAAAGAAAGGGTGCGATGGGGGTGTGTGTGTCTGTGGGAGGAGTGAGCGCTCGGAGGGGCCGTCTCGTGAAACTCGATGGAAAGATCCCTTTCATCGCCGCTCTGGCTTTTTAATCCCGCATCCGTACGTTCCGAGATAACGCCGGGAAAAGATGCGAATGCGAGACCCGGAATTATGCGTTATAAATCTTGGCTTGTGAATTATCGTGGGTGTTCCTCGAAGACGCTAGAATAACTGATGCATCGATAAGTGCGGAAAAGAATTGAATATCTTAATTATTTTAGCCGTATCAAAAAGAAAACGACTAAGCTATAATGTATGTACAATTGAAGAAAAAAATAATTAACATAAATATTTATTTTATTATAATCTTATCAGTTCAATTGTTTAGTGTAAGGAGTAAAGTTTCTTAATCTAGATAAAAATAACGTAATAAATTTTGCTTAAAACTTTCATAAAAAGAAATTATTATTATCAATGCATCAATTTTTTGTATTATAAATAAAGAGTTTTCTTACATCTCTTTTAATAGGTTTATATTATTTATATAATACAGTTTAATATAATTTGTTGAAATTAGCAGAGTTACATATCCAATTTTCAGAAATTATCTCATTATGTAGAGAAAACAGATTCGGTAGCATTTAGTAATAAGAAAAATAAATAGTTACTTAAGTTCGAATAACCTACTAATAACATAGTCTATTTATTAATTAAAATAGCATGCTAGCAACTTTCTGATAGGATTTTCAAGTTTGATAAAACAAGAAGATGGGTCTACATTTAGTTTCTGCACAAGGAATTCGTAAAATCGAGCACAGGAGTATGACATCGGGTAGTGGATGACATCGCTCTTGAATGCATGAACATGTTAAGTAGAAGGATTTAACTATGTTCGCCAAGGAAACTATGTACTCAATCTTACACATAAATGGAATTGAAATTTCATAGTTACATCGATCTAATTAAATTTCTCACATGATCTTAAATTAGAAGCAATAATTAAAACGATGATTTTTTTAAATTTAATATTAAATGCATTATTGGTTTCAGCTTCTGAAACAAACCGTTACAATAAAAATATATATTATAAAAATATTACAAAAAGGATTTCGTTTCATAGACGAAAATACACAAATGGTTTCGACCTATATGTAATATTTATCAATTTAGTCAATTATATTGCTTTTGATAAACAAATTTACACGTATAGTTATCTATCAATCTAGCATATTACTCCATGTCGAGAAACAAATATTTGTTATCAAGTTAATAAATTATTATTAGAATAATTTTGCTCTAATTGATATACGAGAACTATACTTTAATTTCCGTTGTTATTAATCTTGATCTGAGTGAATATAGAGGATAACTGAGCCTATTCATTAATAAGCTTTATTACAGATTTTGGTAAAACGAGAGGTTCCTTTTGTGAAGATAAGTTATCATTAAATACATCTTAAACTAGAGACTATGTGGTTCTATTAAATATAATATCGAATCCTTTATAGCTCGTAAAATTGTTTCATGGCTTTTGATCATGGAAACGTAATAGTAGCGCAATTCTGAATATTCTAATTATCTTAAGAATTTCCTCTAATAAAAGGAATTATATTTTCTGATTTTAATATACAATTTATATTTTAAGAAAATACTAATAGGCAATTTGTTTGATTTGATGCATTAAGTACGAAATTTGAAGGGGAATCTCTACGACCCTTCATCTCCCACCCACATCTTGCATTAATGATCCTTGAATGTATTTTAATTATGATAATTCATCATCCTAAGTAAAGATTAGGCAGGATGGTGATTTCACGCATAATTTACAACTAATAACTCAAATACATCCCGAATTACATAGTACGCCGGAAGCTCTTTGCCTTCAAAGTTTAAGCTAAAGCGGAAGATACGGATTCAGTGGGATCCATTGAATCTGTAATCCTTAGCCCTCTGTTCGTAAGATGATAGCGATTTCAGGTCTCCTGACCTGGAAATTCGCCTTCGTTCTCTATCGTTTGGAGAGAGATTTCCGAATCCTACCAACGGCGCGACTTTCTGGATCAGTGAGATACCAACCGGAGCAAGATCGGGGAACGAAAGGTAAAAGGCATTCGCGTGGTACTTGGTACTTTGTCTTCTATTCCGTCACGAAGAAAAGCGGAATCGTCCAGGAACAAAAGCGAGGGAACAAGGCCGGAAGATGTACTTTTGGCTAGTTCGATCGTTTGTTCGTAAGAGAGAAAGAGACAGAGGTATTTGACACATCGCGTGAGTTTGCATGGAACTTTCAAAGGTTTCTTTTTCAGGCGCGCGTGCGTTCAGTCAAATTAATAGATCGATGTGAAATCTATCGGAACTTTGCGACTGGGGGAATGTTGTAAGCGATTGTATCAAGAATATAATGTTCCATAAATTATCTAGAAATCGTTACAAATCGTAAAAAGAAAGATATTCGTTTTAATTATAAGAAACAAATAAAATTATTAAGCTTATAGTTAATTATTTAACTATTTAAATTTTATCAATAAAAAAGGATAATAATTTAAATAAAATTTATCTATATAGCTTTTTGTAAAATATAATTTAGTATCGTTGTCTTACTTTTTATTCCTAATGTAAATTTGTTTCGTACTTGTTGCATTTGTAATTTTCTAAGAATATTACTGGCTCAGTTTCTTTATAAAAGGACAACAATTGAAAATATATGCGGAAAATGCTTATATTACAAAGTAACATCGTGTTCCATGATCTATAATGCAGATAGCGTAGCTCTTCTAACTGAAGAAACAGTAAGGGAGGGGAGAGGAGACGAGAGAGAGAGAGAGAGAGAGAGAGAGAGAGAGACTCCGAAGCATATCGTGGCTATGTTTAACCCGATGTCAATTTCCAGACGCGGCACTGGATGTAGCTACCGCTCGAATGTAGCCAGATGTACGTAATGGCAGCATTTCTGCGGAAATGGTGCAGTGCATAGCTCGTGAGCGGCGCGTCTAGGCAAGCATTAGGGCTCCTGTTGGTGACCAAAGATGGTTATGCGAAAGACGTATTGCACGCCGAAGAAGGAACCTTGTTGCGATACAATTTTAATTAGAAAATCATTAGCAGATAACGGCCGGATTCTGGGCTATTGGCTCGCATTAAAAATACGTTTATCAGTACGCTCATCTGTGTAAACAAATTTTACTAGAATCACGTTTCAATGACAACAAACCAAAGAAATTTAAGAGAAGAAAAAGAAAAAATAAATTATATTATTCAATTTAAACGCATGTAGAAAAAAAGTGTAAAAATTAAAATACAGAAGTAAAAAAAATTAAAAAAAAAAGAACAAAAATGATAAAGAAGATAATATTCTTTTAACGTGCATCGAAATTTCTACAGAAACTGTAATTTCTAATACATTACATGTAATGTGTATCTTGAATTCAAAACAAAAATCAAGGCAGAAAAATTCAACGCGCGGTAAAATCTGCGGCGCGTGTGACGATAAGCCGACGACACGAAATTCCGGTGGATCCTCGAAAATGGGAATCCGGACCGTGTCAATTACCCGCGCGCTTATAAAATATTTGCTCGTCCGCGGAATCTCGACGCGCGGACACGGCCGACACCAATCAAGCTGGCTGGACGCCGGCGTCCATCCGTCAGCGGTGGATAATCCAGAGGCCGCAGGGCTCCATCGTTTTCCGACCCTTCCCCACGTCGTCGCCATGAAAAATGCATCGCGGGGCGAGTGCATACGACGTGCACCATCCGTGGTTGGCCCACCGACCGTGTCGGAAATATGCAACCAGACGCGTGTACGCAAACAGCTGATTGAAATTACGTTCGGGCGGGTCCGAACTGTTCATCGCGCTCGCATTTTCTCCTCGTCTTGTTATCGACAAGGGTGAAATTATACGAGCTTCGCGGAAAGGTGGAAACACGGGGAAAGCTACGAGAGTCTCTTAGGAAATAACTCGGTGAAGAAGGAAACATCAAGCAAGGGGAAAAGTGCAGTTTCGCGTGTGCACGAAGGCTCATAGCAAAATTGCACGTGTAATGACGATCTCTCTATGTACATGTGCTCTTGTTCCAACAAAAAGATGAGACGAGCACCGCGAATTTTCCAAGGATAAAGAACACAAGATGTGATTTATTTCAATCACGGAGCGAACGACACTTGCTCGTTGATTAAAAAATTGTAACACGCAGAAATCTATTGTTTTAATATATACGAATAAATATTACATTTTATATACTAGAATAGATATTATATTTTAATATACGAATAGATGCTGCCCCTTTCTTCTTTTCTTCTTCGCAAGGCTAGTTATTTTTGAGAACGCATTATTTTACTTATATTTTACTCAAAATTGATACTTTGTTCACAAATCTGGAAATTTTTCCAACAGAGAGCCGATATTGTCAATCTTGATATCTCAACTTATCTCGGTGAGTCGCGGTCAACCAATCTCGCCAGGTAATATCACGACTGATAGAGCGACTATCGCATTACCGTAAATATCGACGGGATTCACGCGCTCTCACTGTGGCTCGCGGCAAATTGTAACGTAGGACGGGAGTTCGCGGTCGTCTGGAACTTACGAGTGTCGGGGATTACGATGCGGTTCCAAGAGTATGTCGCCAGACCATGAAGGAAAGGAGTAGGGAGAAGGAAGAGTGGCTGCAGCCGAGGCTGCGAGGAGAAAGAGAAGACGGAGGACGCTCGAGTGTGCGGGCGCGAAGGCCGTGCGCTCCGGTATTATTTACGGGGCAACTTGCAAAGTGAGAAAAATTACGCCGGCTAGCGACGGTTTCCGCGGAGACAACGCTGGTTTATGCCATGCGGACCCGAGCGGCCGCACACCGTGCGGTTCCGCGGGCCAGAGAACGGACGATGTTTACGAGTTTTTCAGCCGGATTACGTACTTCGCTCGTTTTCCACGACGAATAATCTCAACCGCGTGCAAGGACTATCTCCTTTATTGTCCGCAGTCAGAGATTTTACGTATAAACAGGATGTTCACTCCCAATAAAAATGTATAATTTCATCCAATTACTTAGGCTCTCTTTTGAAGTCTAAATATTTAAATACTGTCCGATACGAACAGTTTTGGAACTCAAGAATGTGTAATAATCGCTAACTTTTCTTGCATTTTATGCCACAAAAATGCTTTTTATGGTATCAAACAAAATCATATTTAACAGTAAATTATGAGTATATCTAAAGCAAGAAATATGATTTTAGATAAAAATTCATAAAATTTGCTATTAAGATAATGAACGAGAAAAGTGCGAAATGCAAGATTTTTGAGTCGTTCATTTAATTTCTTGATATTTTATATTTTAGTTATAATAAATAAAATTATGAAATATCCCGCAATTGTCATTTTATTCTATTCTATTGAATAAAATAACAATGCAATACTTCTGTACGTCGATCATAAGTAGTACATGTAACCGGTAACGTCGACTGCGTGAACGCAGGAAGGTTTTGTCCCCGTGAAAATGGCGGAGACGGAAGCAGCTCGACGCCACTCGGTGATGCGGAATTGTTTAAACTCGTTACATCCGTTATTACTGTCATTAGCGCTGCTCGGCGCGCGATATTCACGGTGTCGTTCGTAGGCGCGAACACAGTCGCGCACTGCTCATATAATTACACGAGTTTAATGAGAACGACGGGGCGAAAAGGTGGATGCGAGATGTAAACATTTACGTCTTTGAAAAGCTTCACGGAAATTTTCTCGATAATATTGAATTTTTCTGGAGAAATCGGATCGCGTAACGTATACGTGATTCGCTTTCGAATAATGCGTTAATGTCGATTAAATCTTTATAAAAACAAGACGAGTCTGAACACACAAACGCTCGTGGCATGAACTATTGGGTGAGTTTTGTAACACCTTCGTATCGCGCGTTTCCTATGGTACATCGCGTCCGCGAGTTTTAAACATGCATATTTATACGATAAATACAAACGAAGTCGCTAGCCGTGGCCGAATTATTGGAAATATCGCGCGATGAATATTTTTCTGGAAAAAAATAAGCGGCGACGGCTGCTCGCCCCTGCTCGACCGGTCCTGCTGGATTTCAGCCCCCGCGCGCGCTTTAATTAATCGTAGCCGGCGGAACAACCGAAGGGAACAAGAGCAGACGAGGAGGAAGAGAGAGAGAGAGAGAGAGAGAGAAAAAAGCTATACTTCCGCCCGGTTATTTGGAGCGGCGAGCCGGATCGATGTATCCGGTAATTCGAGCTGGATCTCATTGCTCGTGCCAAAATTCTCGAGCGCCAGCTCGAGAGCGTAGTAAAACGCGAGTCGGCAGCGGCAGCGGTAGTACGATTAAAGCGTCGTTAGCATCGATTAGCTTCGTAAAGCTTCCACGCCGAGTGAGCCCCGTCGTGCTTTTTCACGGCGTAAACCCGACGAGTGTTTTTCCCGGCGCGCAGTCTCCTGGAAAGGGATCCCTTAGCGTTCCCTGGCTACTATGCCATGTCGCGCATACGTGCATACAACACTGCGACTGCAAGATAAACAAATCGAAAATCGATTCCCCGGGTCATTCGGTATTATTGCAGTTGCGCCGCGGCGTTCCGGTGATTTTATGTGAAATTCGAGCATTCTCGTTCGGGATTTCGATGAGATCGACCGGTAATTTTCCAGCCCTCCTTCCACGCATAAGCGCCAGTAAGATATAAAATCGAAATTGATACTACCGCAATTAGTAAAATAAATACCAATTAGTAAATTGAAAATTCGCCAATATAATGTTGAATACATATCAAAATGCTTTAGACTCATCGGGCTTTATCCAAAGCAAATTCTGTTACTAAATACGCATGCCAAATAGCACGAATCTGTAAACAGAGCAAAGAATGATAATTTATTTTATGCACCCAGCGTGTCATGCTGCGATCTTTAACGTAATTAAGATCCGCGCACGAGATTGTGGCTTTTAGCTAAATGGACCGATGGAGAGGAAAACGATGTAGCAAGCATTATCTACATTTATACGAGTCAGGAGACCCGTATTTATACTCGTCCATTCTGGGCTACCGAGAACTGCTGTTCTCTCACTTACGATCCTCCTAACGAAGCCGAAGACCAGAAGTCGAACGAAAAAGATTAATAAGTTTTCTACAATACGACGTAAATCAAATATATTTTCAGACGCAACACATTTCTAAGATACTTAAAGCACGATAAATTTCATCAAATTTAGCAATTTAAAAATTTACATAAAACAAATACCGAGTTTAAAAATTGCATTTTGCTGACCGACAGGTTTAAGCCACTTCAGTTGAATAAAGCGACTGCTAAATAGGAAAAAAAAGAAATTAATCCGGCGCATGCATTAAAAGTATATAATGAAAATTATAACGATAATATGAAAGAAAAACTCTTGGCGCGCTTAAAGGATATTTTTAATTCTCTTCGGTATTTATCGCGAGAAAGAGAGAGAGAGAGAGAGAGAGTGTGTACAAACACGCGGACGTTCCTGTAGTAACACTATGTAGGGCGTTCAATGCCCGGGCAGAGAAGGTTGCGATCTAACGAGGTCAGTTCCTCGTTTTTAATCTGAATAACCCGAGCGCCCTAAGAGCGGAGGGCGATCGGTATGAACGGAGCATTATCGCGGAGCACCCGTGGTCTATTTTCCGACGCTGTGGGCGGCATCAAAGGGCCACGCAACCAACTCTCGCACGAACGTGTGCGTTCATCCACGCGCGGCATGCAGGCGTGCATCCGTGGCGGTTTAACGAGGCACGAAGTTTCTCGCCATTACGCCGAGATAAGGAGTTTTTGCTCGCCTCTTTTGCCGGGGTGACAGGGTTAACGGGAGTCAGGGAAACAAATTGCAGGACCGCCAAAAAGTAGCAACAAACCCCCACGAACTTTGGCTTTTGCGTACTGAGAGTGGAAATTACACCGTCGCGCTTCTCCTTTTAACCCGCCGCTTTTGTGCGGGGCCAGATTTCTACCGGGAATCTCGTAAGATCGATCGATACTTTAGCTACAGACGATGTCGCCATTGCTCTTGCGACGTTTTTTGCGAAAAAATTCTGTAGGTGCAATGATTTATGAACCCGCCACGTCACGGAGGTACGAAAAGCTCCCGGTATCAAAAAGAGCGAACGACGTTGGTTTTCTTTTTTTTTCCTCCTATTTTTATAGCATGCCATTACGTGATATTTTCACACTTTTACATCGTTATACGCTACATCGATGTATCTCTATATTTCGAAGAGATGAACACCTTCGAAACTATCAATACAAATTACGATGGAAATACGGTGGAAGACACGCAATAAAGGGAACGTATGTTGTAAAATAAATTATAGCACACAGAATAATAAGTGGTAATTATACAGCACTTGAAATTGGTCCCTTAATCGCTAATCACAGCATTATAGCATGTTCGTTAATTACGAAGCTGAATTCCAACAAATTTCTCTCATCTTTCATGTTCTCTGATGATCCCGGAACAAGCAAGGCGTAGCTATTATTAGGCAGTCGTTCAATTAAAATGTTACGTGCCATTTTCGCCCATCCCATCGCGTGGATAATGAAATACATCAAATCGAGTACCATTTTCGTAGGAATACATCGCATTCCGCAGCAAAAAGAATAAAGCATGCTACTAATTTTACCATTCACTAGCTAGCTAACTTATAAACGAAAACTTAATCAAATAATAGAAAAACGCAAAGTATTAGCTTTTTAGTAAAAAAAAAATCTATTGACTTCATAAGAGCCTTTAATGATTATTCTTTTGTGAATAGGAAAATTAGATCAACTTGGAGTATCTATAAGGTACCAGGAGAGGAGTGTTTTTCTACTATAATTTTCAATCACTTGGAAAATGTTTACTTTTCCTTGTTCAAATGCAATCGAAATTGTAAAAATTAATTCTCAACAATGAACCCTTTTTCGTTAGAGATGTAATATACGCGAGATATATAGGAGAGAATATAACGATCAATTTCGTATTTCGTTGCACCAGATTCCATCTCAAACGAGTATTTACGCACGTTTCATTCCCAAATGCGAATCTGAGAATACAAGTGCTCGCATTAAAGCCACGTACGCAATAATCCCTCGGAAAGGGTTTTGCGTCTATGTGTCTATGCAAAAAGTGCCCGGCGGGAAGCGATTTCGCAACGTTATATCGCATTGCCACGGCATCGACACAAAGTATACGAGGAACGAGGAGCGCGTTTTCGCGTTAACGTAAAGAGGAACCGCTCCGGGGAACAACCGTTGCGAAGCGTATCGCGGCGTAGCGCTGCAGCGGGATGAGTTTCTGTCCCTTTGAGAAGGGCTGCCGCCCCTGAGAGAGCGAGAGAGAGCGAGAGAGAGAGAGAGAGAGAGAGAGAGGGAGAGCGCGTACACACGACTCGTACAATCTCACTCGCGTGTTCACGATCACGTGCTCGTAACGTAACACGCACGCGACAGAAGTAGCGGCGGCTGGCTGCTGTGGACGGTCATCGCGGGGCAGCTTTCCCAGTGGAAAGGGGCGGGTTCGCGTGCTTAATTTCGGGGTGGAATCGCGTCCGAGATTGCGCCAGCTCGCCGGCTGGCTAAACATGTTCCATTAAGTCGAGACGCAATTAGAAATAAAGGTGGCTGTCGGCCTGCTAGAACGTTCCTCGTTCTGGCCACTGTGTGATGCTTCTCTCTCTCTCTCTCTCCCTCTCTCTCAGTCATCACCGTTACAGAATCCGCAAATGTGTAACCATCCTACCTGAAATGCTCCAACTCGACGAATGGCGTTGCGGGAAATAGCGCGGAGGGAAATATTCAGCTCGGTGCAAATCGCCAGCTCTTACCTGTAACACGCACAAGAGGGAATTCCATTAAGTTTCGTGCTACGTCTGTACTTTACAAGCGGAAATTGAGGAGGACGGGAATCCAAGTACAATGAGAATTCTTCCGCGCTTCTTGATCGTCGGAAATATGAGGCGGTAATAACGGGACGAGATAACGGGAATATATAGATCGGTAGCTGCTTCAATACCTTCGACAACGAATGCCGGATACTTGGCGGCGTAGAGAAATAATGAGATTTATTTTATATTCGAGATATGATCGTGCTATTTTACGATAACACGGCACGATAAACTAGTTGATTTAAAAAAAGCATTCTCAGAATATCGAGTATATTTATCGTGAAACAGATTTCACATGTATATATTTTTTATTTAAGATTTAATTTATATGTTCCGTATTTTTATCTCCAGTTAAGAGACATTATTTATCAGTGCTTTTCAACTTTTAATTCCAAAGCAGATGTGTCGCGTTCCAAATAAAAGAACCCAACAATTGAGTACACAGTTTAATTTTAAACTTTGCTTAGCACTTTCATCCGATTTAAATATATCTCTGCACTTAAATGGTGTTTAGCATGCCATTATATATTCATGATTTTATCATCGCTCATACGTAAACAGATCGTAATCAATCTCGACGATTAATACGGATGAATTATCGTTCGCTCCTCGAGGAAGCAACGCCTGCATGCAAAGCATGCTAATTAATGTCGACAGAATGAAAAGGGACGATGATCGCATAGTGTCGGCAGCGAGCTGTTGCATCGTACATCAGTTAATTGGCGATCGAGTGAGACGCAGATCCACGCTTGACGACGGGTCGAAAGCAACAACACGTGAAGTAATTATTATTTTGGTCAGCGATCCGTGACGATGTGCTAGTAGGACGCTAAAGAAAGGGAGAGAGAAACGGAAAACGGAGAATCTCATACCCAACAGACTGCTCCACGGTGTTTGATAGGGGTGTCGCATTTGCCTTCCGGTCTCACGCACAGGCTTACATATTCGCGTTAATTTTCATTTTTGCATCGTCGCATTATACCAGCATTTATGTTTTCTCGCACTATTTATATATTTTTACGATGAATTTCCCGTTCTGATGAAAATGGTCTCAACTCCGGAAATGCTAAGCTATTTTTTTATTTATGTGTATATATAGGAAAAGAGATTCTGAAATGCGAATCAGCAACTTTTATGTCATACATTACATTTGTGCCAAGCGATTTTACCAACTTTTTTCAAAACAATGTTTCCGACAATAATTATGTTTTTCACATTTTTAAATTGCGTTAAATAAAGGGAATATCTAATTATAGGCTTTTTCGCCCTCTCCATTCTCATGATATTGTTAGGGTTAAGCGTAACTTCATTTCTAACTATATTATGGAACGTAGGGAAAAACGGGGTCAAAGCGCGCAGCTCGTGGTAAATAAAGGCCGGCAAACTTTTCCGATAAAGCGAGGGTTAAAAGCCCGCGCTGAACTTTTATCCTCGTGCATTTTCTGAATGATGCGCCGTGCCGCTCTCGGGAGACAAATATTTTTGCATCGAACATTTTCGTAATCAATGCGTAAATCCGGCGTAATATATCTGTTTTAATTGATATCGATTTCTCATTCTATGTGTCCCTCGACGTATCGTCCCTCGACATAATAAACGATTACGTCTTGACGATACTTTACGTAGTGGCATTCTGAATATAGAATAACTCTTCTTACGTTCTTTTATTTATAACCCTTTTGAGAAAAAGTGATGGTAATAAATATATAATAATTATAAAATCATTAGCATAAAATTATATTACATCATAAAAGTTATAAACATATTACATTTCGTTATTTTAAACAAAGCTCAGAAGATTGGCAAAAGGATGATCACATCAAGATCACTTTTATAAAATAATGAACGCATTGTGTCAAATATAAATCACTTTAAATCGCTTTTTAAAGCAATTATGATTTTCTACGGTTTCCGTTTAATCATTTACGAGGAAACAAGACATGTCACACGAAATTAACCCATCGTGGACGTTAGAAGGTTTATCTCTCCACTGAGTAGCACAGTCAGACGAATACGTAGACATTCCTTTGGTAGGGAATACGTCTGTGTCTCTCGAGACATTCATATGCATATCTGTATGTGCACGCATGTGAGTATCATGAGAGAAACCCATAATCGTCCTCCGAGCATTCTCCGGTTCATTCATGCGCCTCGAGTTGTAGTAGGCGAGACTATTCCGGTAAGCGAAACGTATAAGTACCTACTCAACATCGATCTCATGTAAAGAGAACTAGTGGATATTTCTATATCTAACGAACGAAAGGAATTAATAGTTTCAAATTCTCGATTCTGATTTTCACACTTATATATTCTTTTACTTCTCAACCATAAACTGCATATTTAATTTCCGTCAACGTTTCATCACGATTTGCGAGTCGATTAATTCGTGCTAGTCTGTTACGAATGGACTACAACTATTCAAAATCGTTGTAAATTGCATTTACCGTATTCGTTACTGCGATTAGGTTGCATCGAGTAGCGATGCAAATGATCCTCCGCAGGATTGACGCCCTATGTTCCTAAATGAAGGGCGAACAAAATATGGCGTTACCGCACGGCGGGTTGTGCGACAGGCACACGCAGCACGAGATAGCAGAATTGGCAGGAAATTGCGAATTGCCGGCGAGAGGCAGCTCTCGGCAGCCGCCGCGCGTTTGGGAGGCACGAAATAATCCGACCTGCAAATTGAAACCGGTCATCGGTAGTTTGAGCTACATCGGCCACCGATAACCGGTCGCGCGCCAGCTGACGACCGGTGAAAATTCACCTGGAAAAATAGCTCGATGGTGCGAACAGGGGAGACAAGGAAAGCTCGCTTTCCCGTCACGGTACACAGGCCAGGAATACAAACCACTCTTTTTTTTATTCCACACGAAAATGCGCTTGCGTCGATGCAAAAAGTTTGTACGCGTAAACTCACGAAATTGTGCGAATCAAATTTCGATTTAAAATCTCATTTGACTACGATTCGCCTCTCTGATTACCTTTCATGGTTGCGATAACGCTGACATTGACAAAAACTGAAAAAGCGAATATTCGCCGCGAATATTATTTGTTTCGAGATCTTTTTTCGTTGCTTTTGCAATCGACAATTTCACTTCAACGTAATAATACATCAGTGAATATCAGTTAATGAGCAAATTATCTCATTTTCAGTTAAATAATTAATAACATAAGATACAGTGAATGACAAAATTTAAGTAAGCTTCGATGTAATTCTAAAATAATGATTCTAGTAAAGACACTCGCTAGAAGGGAAACAAGACATATTGGTTAAATTTTGAGAATTTAATGTCAGTAGAAATTTGCAGTAGTAAATACGTAATATATGAAATACGGTTGTAGGACACATTCGCCCTAGAGAGTAATGCCAAATCAGGATGAAGCGGGGTGCAGCGGTTCCCGTGATCCCGTACACGTGCGTTGGTCGCGCGCGCGTGTGATTATTTACCTTTAATTAGAGGCTTCGACCTATTGCTCGGGACACTAAGCCTAGGGGCACCCACTTGCTTCGCGAATGCACGTGTAACTTTGCCATGTGCATCGCCATAAATTTCAGTAATAATTATGTTAATCTTCGCGTTGTAGCGGATGTTAAATATTACGAAATTCATTAGACTCAGTATTGTCATAAGGAAATTTCTCTTCAATGCATATATGTTTCTCAGTTTTCGTTTTAACAAAATATGAAAATAATTATTTGCGATAATAAACGCTCCGTTATTTAAAATATAAATTTTTATGTTTTCTCAAGATAAACATTATTAATAATCATTCCTTTTTAAAATTTTCACAATAATTCGTAGAGACCGTCTTAAATCTTTACACATTTCAATATATATTTTTCGAAAAGATATTCACAAGAACTTCTCTTTTATTGTGAAAAGTATGTACGTTAATTAAAAGAGAGGTGTCATACGTCAAGCGTTTATAACGAGAAATTACATTGCCGCATTGAGCCGTATCCGGAAGCGTGCCAACTCTCAAAAAAGCGACGTTTAAGGAAAGTTCTCAGTCTGGCGATTCCATTCGTAGCGAGATCGATATCGAGAAAAGTCGTCGAAGAACCGTTTTACGGCTCGCTCGTTCGCCCGCTGGCTGGCGTTGAGCGAGTACCAAAGATCCGCGAACGGTAAGGACCTTTCGATGCCTGCAACAGAGTCCGTATATATATATATATATATATATATATATATAC
>VBVR01003541.1:0-17277 GCA_011638315.1 Tetramorium parvispinum
TATACACTATGTAGCAAAGAGTTAAATAAAAATTTAATGTTTTTAGGATTTACTCACAATATGACAGTAGAACTACTGAAAATTATACAATCTAAATTTCATATTCTTAATGATAAAATGCACTCAAAGAAAAAGATATGGAATGATATAGCATTAGAAATGCATAAAAAAGGTCATTTAATAATTTCTGGGTCAAAAAGTGGAAATAAATGTCATCAGCGTTGGCGGAATTTGGAAAAAACGTATCACGTCCATTGCCGCTATATGAAATCTACCGGTACTGGAAAGAAAAAGCCACCGAAATATTTTGATGAAATGCACCAACTTCTTGGAGAAAAACACAGCAGCCAACCTGTTAATTTGTTGGATTCATTAGATGATTCTACAGCAAGTGTTTCTGACACATCCAGCATTGAATGTAAACGTTATGAAACCATTGATAAAGGTGACGATGGATTGAAAAAGGACGATTCTCAAGATACGTCGGATATTGCGTTACAGAGTATGAAAGAAAATATAGATTGTAATTCAACCAGTCAGAACATTTTTGAAAATATAAAAAAATCAGTAAGACCAAAAAAAACAGATAATATATATACAGTATTAAAAGAATTGCACACAAAAGATATAGAAATTGAAAACAAGCGCTTTGAACAATTCCAAGAACTATTAGCAGAGCAAAACGAATTAAAAAGAAAAATGTTACAACAACGCGATGAATTTTTAACTGTAATGAAAAATTTGATCAATTTAGATTCACGCAAAAAATCTAAAAAAAGGAAACACTCCTCAAGTTCAGACGATTCATAAAGTATCAGTAAAATCTCGATTGCGATTGATTTCCTAAGCGATTATTTTTGCTCCTCTGTTAAATCTCCCGATTTATCTTTATTTTTTTATTACAATTATTCCTCCTCGTTGCGTTGATTGATAATTAATCTACATAAATTTTCTAAGTTTTAATTTAATATTATTTTATTTAATAGTCATTTAATATAATAGGAGTAACTAAATTGTTGATATGATTAATAAAAGTTTATTTTCTCAAGAAAAAATGTAATCGAGAACGTTCATACAAAGATGTCGAGTTCATATTCATATGTATTCATAATGTATTCATAATTATAACATACAAATTAATAAATCAATTCTGTTTCATACTATAATGTGAAAAACATATTTATTATTGCACTTATTTTGTATTATTGCACTTTATTTATTTATTTATTTATTTTATTTTTCTGACAATTGCATCAATATATTATTTCTCTTATCAATCACAATATTTCTATTATCATCTCTTCTATAAAATTGTACTCCATCAATTCTTTCAATATCAATATCTAATAGTGCTTCAGCAAAATCATTATTTAGAAGACAAAAATTGTGTAAAGCACAACATGCCATCACTATATTAGATGCTTTTGCTATTTTATAAACTATTATGTATTTAAGCCTCCGCCATCGTCCTTTTAATAAGCCAAAAGAATTCTCTATCTTTACTCTTGTTTTACTGTGTATTTTATTATATATTATTTGCCTACGTGTCATATTACCGTAATCTTTAAACGGAGGTAAAAGCCACTCCTTTATGGGATATATTTTATCACCCAATAAATGTTGATTTGGTAAAAAGTGTTCAGAATATCCATTTGCTTCGATATTGATATACAATCGTGAATTAGCTAATACTCTACAATCATTAGCTGATCCAGGATATCCTACATGTACATTTGTAAATAGATAATCTGATGTACATATTCCTTGTAAAATGATAGAATGTGTCATGTATCTATTTTGATAACATTTTTGTTGACTACTTGGTGCCATAACATTTATATGGCAACCATCGATAGCTCCAATTACACCTTAAACGAATCGTAATTAGTATTATTTTATTAGAATACACACAATAACTTATCTTAAATGTAATATTTTACCTGGAAAACCTGCAATATTTTTAAATCTTTCTTCTATAGTAATTCTTTGATTTATGGTAGGCCACTGTATTAAAATAGGTACTAATTGTAAAAAACAGTTTATCCATATAGTAATGCAATTCATAACGGTTGATGTTGCTACGTCAAATTTGTCCCCAATTTGTACCATAGAGATTTGATGTGCCAAATAGTATAAAGCTATTTGTTGCACTTTTTCAGACTGCACAGGTTCGTTTCCTCCAACATATGTCTAAAATTGTTACAATTGTGTTAAACATTACTCTTATATTTATATTAAAAGATTTTTATTAGTATAGATGAAAATTTCAAAAAGACAGAATGTTTTCGAGATATGTATAACTAAAAAAAATATATACATTGTGGGACAGGTTCATTATTTTTATTTACTTTTTGAATTTCTTTTTGACGTATTAGTAAGTTCAATAACTGTTGAAATGTTACACGTTTCATTCTAAAAGTCATAAAAAAATCGTTTTCTATATATAAATTAATCCACATTTCAGAGTATAATTCAGGACGAATATGTTGATATCTGTGCTTTAAAAGTAATAGACTTTTTTCTTCTTTGCATTTTGTACATGGAAAAATTGTCTATACATTTCCATGACAAGTACATCTTCATCTTCGTCATCATTATATATTTCATTTATATAAGAAAATAAACACATTTTTAAATCCATATTTCTTATCACATTCATGGTTTTATGTTTTATATGTCGCTTGTATATACATAGGTTATAATAAAGTTATTTCAAAACCGCGCGTAAATAGAAAAGAACCAATCCATTTCAGCGTAAGCAGTGGTATATGGTAGTGGTACATGTACCGAAACAAGCTCCGCCCCTACCAATATCAACCTTGGTACATGAACCAAGGGGTCGCCAAAAATCGCCTATTATGTTAATGTGTTTTCAAATCGTTTGTAGATAGGTTATAATTTTTGATTGATTAGAAATAATAGTATGCAAAATAACGAGTAAAATCACATAATTATTGCAATTATAATTATAAAGTAGTGTTAGTTGTAATAGATAAATGGATAGACGAACTCTAACAACGCGCTATAAATAAAAAAATATAAAGAGAGCCTCGACTCTCGCCGGAAGTTCTTAAAAGTACTTCCTATTTATTAATCCAAAGAGAGTACCTTTCAAACGATCTACACAAAGTCTGAGAGAGAAAGAGAGAGAGAGAGAGAGAGGGAGAGTGCTGCGCAAATATGTTTATAAAGTAAGAACTCTTTCTGCTTTACGACGGCAAAAGCGGCTGGCGAGGTAACGATTTTCTTCCGTCGTGGATATACTTTGTTTTCTTAGGATGCAGCCTGATCAGAACAAAAGTTACGAACTACTTCATTGTAAAGTTCCCGCCTAGGATAACGATCAGTTAGTAACGCCAGGACTCTCTTTTATTACAGGATTTATAAAGTAGAATGTTATGTCAGCGAAAATGCAAAGACAAGAAAATCACTTCGTATAATGTGTAGTTACTCAAACCTTATTTTACACATTTTTGTTCGAACGTAATCTTATTTTCACAAAATAGATATTTTTTTAATTTTATCGTAGAATGTAAATCTACGGTAAATCTCTCTCAAATCGATCTGAAAATTCAATTATATTAAGTGAAAATTGGAATTAATTTTTCTTTTATAAAATTTGCATTAAGCATGAAACATCATTTTAGGGTAATGAATAATTTTGTCATAAATAATCTATACTAATAATACCAATGAAAATTAAATTTAATCTCAGTTCTAAGAATTAGAAAAAGATGAAAAGTAAAATAAACGAAATTAAAGTTAATCTACATTGATATATATGGACATTAAAAATTGGAATTTGAGAATTTACGTAATGCAATAATACATGACGAAGATAAATGTGCGAAACACTTGATTTTTATGTGTGTTCAAGAACAAGAGAGCATGAAGAGAGAGAAAGAAAAAAAGTTCTCTCGAAAGAGCATTTTATGAGTCTAGTTCTTTGGAAGGTTCGATCACAATGGCATGCCATTATCAACATGCTTCAAAGGCCAATCGAGACTTTGGCTTATCGCCTGTTACCAGCTTAACTCGTTTCCATTTAACTTTTGTAACATTAGTCGTCCCGTTTTCTAAGTAATTTACTCAATTCATAAATTCTAATTCAATAGCTAAATATCAATATAATAATTAGATTATATTACCACATGTTACTCTAATAATATATGTTAAGATTATATTATTATATTCTTAATTTGTTTACTCTTTGCGATTCATAGATAATATAGATAATTTTGACGTTATATGCTTTTTTAAATTTAATTAAAGATTCGATTCTTATCATAATTACCTATTCGCATATGTCATTTCTTTGTTTAACTGGAACTATTCCTAGGTTCGAATGACGTTTCAATTATCGCATTCGCTGGGTTTGCCGACGTTTCAATGGAATGAAAAGTAAAATCGCAGGAACGGGAGCAGAGGTTTATAAATCCCGCGATGCTATCTCATTGCGAGGCGTACATTCACTCTCGCGAGTACATTTCCATCGTTCTCGCAACTTTTAGTGCGAGAGGAACGGATTAAATCCGCCGGATGTTTGGCAACGCAACCCGTCCCCGCTTATCCCATAAAACACTTTTATCCAATACGTATCCAAGATTTCCATAAATTTGCGCAGTTCTCCTAGCGCGTCCGCGATAAAGCATCGTACTCGGGGCGGAAATACGCCATGAAAATATTCCGCGATAACTTCTCGGGGCTGCATCACGCATGGCAGACTTGTGGAACTCTGACGGATTTTGTTTTTGCGACAAAGAAACTGCTGCTTTCTTTGCCTTTCGATGCGACACGGTTCGTTTATCCGAAAGCGGAGGATCGCTCACGTTACTTATGAACCCACGTTACCCTTTCTCTTCTCCTGAGAAAAGAATGGCCAATACTCTCGATTACGTGCGGTCGGCCGTAGTGAAACTTTCGGAGACACGGTACAAAAAAGCCAGCGGAAGGATTGTAATGGACAAAGAATCGAGGATGAATTATTGCGGAAACGTTAAGTAAAACAGCCAGTCAGTTTGAGCAGAAATGATATTTGTTCCTAGCAAGCATGAGATATGTCGCTTAATAAGCTGTCGTTTAATAAGCTTTCTGTTACGGTAAAGGCTGTTAATAATTCATTTTAATCTCGTTGAGGATTTATTAGGTCTTTGAAATACCTCTAAGTAATTAACATAAAAATGCACAAATAGCTTTTGTCTATAGGAGCTCTATACGCTCTTGTGTTTTAATCTCTTTATACCTTTTGAAAAGTGTTTATTCTTAAACACAGTCTGAACAGAAAACGATACATATAATAAATATGTAAAACTCTTACATTCCAACTTTTTTTAATACATTATAATATTACGTAAGAAAGAGACTACTACAACTAAATAGGATTGAGAATAATTAAGGATTAAGATTTTTACATAGTAAATGAAAGCAGTTAGAATATATCAAAGGCATTGTTGCCTTTTTATGTTGACATGAATTGATTACGCTGACTCTAGAGGGCAAAGCTCCTTCGTTCCAAATTAACGATGACCTTTCGACTTGACAAGTTGCAAGCTGTCTTTGAAACTGCATTGAAACTCCACTAGATATATTTGCGGAAGCCAGTCTCTGGAAAGAAGCGACTTTATTTCTCGGATTTTCGCGTGCGCCAGTCGCGAATCGAGGTAAAGCAGAGTATGCAATGATATCGGAAAAACGGGGCGACTGTATAAAGGGATGGAGGCGAACAAGGGATAAAGGAACAAGCGAAAAGAAGTAAAATAAGGAAGAGTTTTTTCTCACGCGACGTCACCGAGGTGTTTGGCGCTTTCGTAGCAAACAGTAAATTCTTGAGTGACGATAATTTTGCGATGCTCTATCTACCGCTCCTCGTTGTTGCCGGATAACATTAAAGCTTTGGTCCGTTGCCAAGATACATCTGCCAACACTCAACCTTTTCATAGACATGTTCATATACATGCACAGAATAATTCAGAAAACGTGGAAACATACAATAATAATGAAGTTTATAATAAATTTTAATCAATTTCGTCTCAACGAACACTTATAATTTTTAACTATTTTTTATTAAAAATTTTTATAAATTCTTCTTAAGATTATAGGTGAATTTTTACAGCTAAAAAATATAAGATAATACAGTTATCTTTTAAGTATGTATTTTGAAAAACTAAAAAGATTTGATAATTTCTTTTTCTCTCCTTTATTCTCCCGCTTTCCCTCCTTCTTTCCTTCCTCCTTCTTTTCTTTTGTTTTTTCTTTCTTCCCTCCTTCTATTTTTTCTTTTTTTCGTTCTCTCAATTACTTCTATTCTTTCCTTTTTCTCTTACTTTTTTCTCTCGCTCAGTATTTCGCATTCATTATTTCTATCTTCTTTTGTCTCTCTTTTTCACCATCTTTCTTTCAATTACACTCTTTTCCTTTCCCTCTCGTTGTTATTCCATTTTTCTTTCTCCCTTTCTCTTTTCTCCTCGTACCCTGTTTCTATCTTCCATATCCGTTTCTTTTCTTTCTCTTTGTATGCTATGTGCGACTTTGCATGACAGAGAATCGATTGTCGGTCTATTCGGGTTCCGTTTCCGCCGTGTTGCGCGCTTCCTCTTTACGGCCATGTATATCGCGAAAGACGACGCGTTTTATTCACTGGGACCACCATTGCCCTCGTTTTGCGGACACACGTCGTCGAAATTAAATTCCCCCTCTCCTCCCTCTATGCTGACGCTCTACGACTCTAGGGATACCGATTCCCTCGGATTTTTCAAAGGATAGCTTATCTATCAGGCATCGTTTCTTGACCGCGACATAGAGAACAAGCGTGGACACGCAGCAAGTCAGTACGTTTAATTTCCGTCCTTTTTCCTCTCTTCTCTCTTTCACTTTGTTTCCCTCTTCTTATATTTTCTTCCTCTCATTCTGTACAAGAAGCAATTATTCAATGGGAAAATTTAAGTATTCTCATAATCTCCCTTATTTTATCATTATAGAACATGGCGAACAATTATACTCAATTTTCGGAGAAAAGTGTTTAACTTCTTACTAAAGAAGATATTGTCTCGCGAAATTAGTCTATTATTCTTTTTGTATTTCTTGGCAATTTACGGAGCTTCTTATATTTCTTGTATTTTTAGCAGCATAAAAACTTTTAGCATTTCTAAAATTTTAAAGAAGAAATATATAAATATATATCAACGTTTTATTTGCAATAAAATAATTTCAGTTACATTAATAGTTTTCTACAACTCAATTTTAGAAAACGATGTATTAGATTACAATATGTAACTATCTATATTTGCTGCATGTTCATTGTATTTTCATGATTTTTATTAAGAAAAAAATATTAACCGACATATCGAACGCATCTGGAAATTATTTAAGAACAATTCATTCAATTCCGATATGGTCGGTGTAATCGATACTGTTACCCGTATATCAGGTGGATTTTCTTGTACCGAAGGCGAGGGCACGTAGATTTATAGTACGTTTTTATCGTATTTCAACTTAACTGCTACACATACATTTCGACGTCAACGCAAGTACGTTAAAGTCACGAACACGAGATTCTTCTTACCACCATTTTGCCTTGGTAGCTATTCCACAGTTTCCCGTTATTGTGCGCAGTCACTTATTTTCCCGAACGCGAAAGAACGGCCGTTGGGTAACTCGTGATTTCATAGATTCACATTTATCACACGTCCTACAAGATGGTGAATCTACATCTGACGCAACTGTTTTCCGATATTACTGTTCAATGATCTCCGAAGATGATAGGAAATCACCAGCTGTTGTCATAGACGTGAAAAGACTACGGATTATAGACGGGTTTGTACACCCCTTGCCTTTCAGAAAAATAGATTATCGATTACGTTGTACCGTTCGACTGGCGTTGACAGCAGCGTCGCTTGAAGCGGGAGCCTAGTGATTTTAATGAAAAGTTTCTTTATTGGTATTTGGATCGAAAATGTCGTGACGGTGCAATCAAAACGCACTGCGGGCATTTTTATTTCGTATCGAAAGAGCACAAGATCAGAATGCCAAGCAGCCTGCCGTTTGCGGTATGGGAAAACGAGAGCGGAGAGAAAAATAGAATTTCATTATTGTGTAAAGCTGCTCTCGGGTAAAGTCGTGCTTCCGTAAAATTTCATCTCTGTTTATGCCGGCACACTGCATTCTATTAAATTGAAACCGTCATTCACGCAGTGAGTATTCGCAGTGTAGAATTCTTACGTATGTGAATGGAGATTTTTATCCGTCTTTGAATTTGTCTCTCTTTTGCACATCAAAAAATATTTACTATTCAAGTGACATTTCTTCTCGTTATTTCTTAGACATTATATTATTTTGATTGGCTCACATCTTACAAGTACATTTTCATACATCTCTTTAAAATTATTTTTTATTTTCAACTCACAATTAATAGGGTTACACAAAAATTATAATCCTCTTTTAAACGGGAGATGTAGTTTAATATGTCTACCTGTATATTAAGCTATCTGAGCCAAATTATCACAATATAACGAATAAGATATGAAAGTTATTTGCTAATTTCTTGCTTCTTTTAATACTAGTTTTTTTGCGGACTTTAGTTTTCAAAAAGTTACGAGAGGCTCGATAGTTCGATATTAAGTAACTTTTTAAAAACTAATTTAGTATATATTTATAGAATATATATATAAAACATATTTAGAATTTATGTGAAATTGTTCTATCATTCCTTTAATACATTCACGATGCATAAATATTTGTTTTGATAAATAGCAGTTTTAATCCATAATTAACGCATGACGAAACTTCATCGTCGTGAAACACGCAGCGGAGCGTTCTTCCGTTTGCATTGAATTCCACATTTTTTCTATCTGCTTCACGTCCACCTTTCTCGTTGCCTCGATTGCGGCAAAAGGAAAGAGTCGTACGGTGAAGCGAAGAGTGAATATCGGAATATGTGATTCGATGAAGCTCAAGCGTGGCGGCGGCAGTGGCGGCAGCGGTGGCTGCTGGCACGAGGGCTGCATTACCATTTTGGCCGTTGGCCAAACCCAGTCTCCAAACTCCGGGAATCTCCGATAAAAGATAAGCCCTCACCTCCTGCTCGCGGTTAAATTCAGACGGCACACCCGGTAGATAAACATACCCGGGGGAAGCCAGTCCCGCACTACCCCCCTATCCCTCCTGTCGACTTCTCCCCGGCTGCTGGGGCCGCATCGGGGATTTCCGTAGATTTACAAGCCGAAATTTCCTTATCGCAATCAACCGGCTATATGTTTCTTCTGGCGGTCCTAAGAAACGAAATCGAAAGGAAGGGAGTTATTAATCTCGCAGTAATATCGTCCGTGAAACTCCGCCGAGAGCATTTTCTCTCTTCCTCGAACGTACATCAGTATAATTCGTGCGCGTTAAAAGTACTGTTCAGTGAAATCAGAACCCCGTGAAGAAACTTAAATTAAAACTTTCTCGTGAAATATATTGAGGTACTTCCGAAATGTATTAAGGTTCATATAATAGAATTAATTTACTTTAAAATGGATATGAAACAATTATTAAATCTATTCACAAAAGTCATATATCAACACTTTTATAAGTTTTTATTGAGTGATTATATACTAAGCTTTCTCTTTCTCTCTCTCTCTCTCTTACCTTATTTTCTTCTTATATAATTGTTTCTTTTTAAAGACAAAAGTTATTTGTTAGCATGTTACACATAAAATGGTATGTGTATACAATACATAACATTTATTATTTTGCAATAAAGTCCTGTAAAAATTGTACGGTTTGTATTTCACATAAATTGAAATGAACAGTTACGTCACATTGAAGTATTATAAATCTTTTTTTTCATAGACAGAAGTTCGTATTGCTTCTATTCTTAACGAGACGATGACGTGAGCAGAGTTTTTCGTGCATTCCATCGATATCTGTCAAATATATCCTCCGGCTGTTCACAAGACTATGATTAACGATGATGATGAAGTTCGCACACGAAAAAGGGTAAATAAAGACGACGTAGATTGTGGGGCGTGTAAATGAACGATTGACTTTGCTGATATCAAAGATGGTGACAAACACCCTCGAATGTCGTAATATGATGAATCAGAAAGCAATGGCAAATTGTATAAAGAAGATATCAACTGTGTGTATTAAAACTATCTTTTCTCAGACATAGCTTGTTTGATTAATAAGTAAGTTATATATTAAAAAGTAAATAAGATTTTAATTTAATTAATAAATTAATTTTGCTTTTCTTCTTTAATTTTAATAATTAAAAAAATAGAATAATATCAATTTTATTCCATGTATATGTACATATATGTATCAATATACCTGTAATAATATAATTAAGATTCCTTTAAATCGTATATGTATGTTTCCTTTACATCTATTAATGCAAAACTGAATCGCGAAATACTGATAAATGCAGGTAATGGAGGGCAAAGATCTGACAGAGCAGTGAAGGTAACAGAGAAGGCTAACTATTCATGAATACTACAACTGCGTTGAACGGCAACTACTGACGCAAGCAACAACTAAACTAAACCTGAACTACTGACGTTATGATCTAAATGAATTAGATGGTTTCAAGGAAATTATTGAGAGTATGTTGCAAATTATTGTACAGTTGTTAGAAACTATTATCCCAATTTGTGAATATTTTTTATGTAATTATTTTAATACTTTTTATGCGATTCTGTTTTTGGATAGTTTCCTAAAAAATATAATGTATCTGAAATAATTTCTAAAGAATTTAGTTGAAAGATATATTTATGCATCAAGCAATCAAAATAAAATACTATGAAATACAAAATTTTTTTCCAAAGCATCTAAAAATTTAATATAATTAAGCAATTTATGTTAAATAAGCAACGGGCAATTAAATCACTCATATATGTATAATTACAATTTCAATTACGTTTTCCTAAGTGTGTTGGAAACCGTTAAAAGTTCTCTTTTTACGTCTCTAGTTAATATTTATTTACTGTTTTACATACTTTTTAAACGTAAGCTTTTATGATATCTTATATTATTGTATGAGCGTGAATACACATATTGCATCGTGTTGTATTGTGAATCACTTCAGTGAGCTGTAACGTCAGATAGATAGTATTGCTTTTTCCAGAAAATACAAAAAAGTGAATATTGTTACATCGTCAGTCACGTAGATCTGTAAGCTGACATCAAACGGTGGATCTGAAGCCACGACACACGAATACACGAAATGGATGCCACGTGATCCTTTTATCAGCATTCCAATTGTTATGAGTTTCATTTGTTTAACTTAAAAACGGTAATAGAATTTTACTACATTTCTGGTTGATATATCTTTCCTTTTTTCTAGGATTTTTTTTAAGCGTTATTTTTCTACGCTTTTATATTACAAGGGACTATATTACAAGATTACTAAAAACTTTAAAATATTTAAAAAATGATCACTTTAATAGTATATCATGTAAAAATATGTATTAAAAATTCTCTTAAAATCGAAAATACGATAAGAAAGCATATAAAATAGAAATTAATAAAGATTAGATCAGTAATTAAAAATTAAATTATACATATGTATATTTCTTTATCATTTATTAAAAGATTCATTTTTCACACAATTATTTGAAAGTTGCACACGATTATTCGTAAAATCTTAAAATTAAGTTATAGTTAATTTAAAATACCAAAAGTTAAGAAAATGTCCAACTTAAATTGGGTAATTTGCTATAAATGTTAATAATTTATCGATGGGAGAAATTGAGGGGGTACATCAGCATATTCGTAGGATACTTCTTGATTATTATTAGTTCTTGGCTCGCTCATCCTCCGAAAAAGGACTCCCTATTATAGGGAAAAGGATAAAGCATTATATTCGTGAATTTAAATAAGTGTTATGCTTCAATAATAGAAATCCCGCTTAAACGTACGGAAACTTTTCGTGTTCTTCAGAGGGAGCTGGCACCATTTGAGGTTCGTAACGAGCCTTGGCAGCAGAATTGCCGAGATCACAATGCAAAGGCAAAATCGTACGGGAAAAGACCCTTTATCAAAGCGTTTCAGCGCATTAAGGTGGTCCACACCGTATTATCACTTTCAATTTATTCTCCTTTCCTTTTCTTGACGATTTCGAGCGCGATATGAGGTCGAAATCGAATCTTCGCTATCTGCTATAATAGATATGTCATTTGTCATTTGTCTTTTGATAGAATTTAGAAGAGAAACATAATAGATTTATTTGAAATAAAATCAATTCTTTAAATAAAATACTTTATAACGTATTACGACTTATTGTCCTAAATGTATTTAAAATAACGTTTCCATCTCACTCCTTTTTCATGGCATTATATTTGATTTTCTCCGTTGTACTTTTTTAATGTTTTGCAAAAACACTATATTTTTTAAATTTCATATGAGAGAAATATTAACAGATTTTACAGTAGAGACAGTATTAAAATAAAAAATATACTTAGAGCACGCTTTTCTTTTATATACTCTATATATTTAATGTCTTTTTTTTAAGATATAGATATATTTCTGTTTTATCTCATATTGAGAGAATATTTCCGTTATCCAAAGAAAATTTACTGGATTTAAATACGATTTGGACCCCAATGTCAAGCTTCCCTTCGAGTAGACTTGATCCGCAAATACAGACGTCTGACAGACTCGCGAGCCTTCAAATTACAGTGGAAGGAATGTTCTTCAATTCGATGGGATGCTCGCACCTGGTTGGTGATTGATCTCTACCAAGCCATTCATTTAATAAATTAAATTACGTAGAGCTGACAGCAAAATCAATCATATCGCTTTTGGTTAGTGATCAATTTTATAACACCATGAAAATTAAAATATATTAGCCCGTCAGAATGCCGACTATGTACATTAAATAATAAAAATGGAGTCTTCTTTATAGAAAAATATGTATTGATATAAAATAAATTATACAAGTCATAATTAATTTTACGAGATATAATTAGCGCGTAAAAATTTGCTAATTTGCAATTTTGAAATGCATGAAATATGCATTTCACTTATTTAAAGCGCATCGAAATAGCGAAAAAAAAACACGAAAAACTCGGCCATTGCGTAATACAACGCTCGTTCGCACGTTATATTATCACGCTATTGACAAGCAATGATAAAAGTGTTTTCGCGTACTCGGCAGAGTGAAGAATGATCGAGTTCGGTAAAATCCCATCGAAATTGCAACGGCAACGTAAAATGACAAAGCGAAATGACGTGACGGACATTTCGCGTCGTTTAGATTACAAAGCTTGCATGTACCCTGCATAAAGTGACTGCATTACTTTATTACCCACACCTACGTCGTAATGCGGGTCGTGCGTTTCTCCCGTCGTTCGCGGTGAGAAGTCTTTCATTCCCCTCACGACACCGGGATGCCTGTACGGCTTTGTTACCCCGTCGCAAGATTAACGAGGTCTCACGCAAGGGAAGTCTGTTTGTTCGCTGCACACGAAGCTGATGGCAGTGTAACGAGACGTGTTCACCACCGTGCACATAAGATTGAGCCTTCCGAGGCGAGACGGGAAAGCGGTCGCGTGGTAAGCGCGCGGATGAGGCGTGTGTTGGGTCAGTCCGTGCGAGTTACAGAAGTCGCGGTAGCTTAAGGCTCCTCATTCAACGGCGGACTTTAACGGTTTTTAACATGCGCGAGTGCACGACGACACTTACTTTCAAATGTACTTATGTACACGCTACGAATAATCATTCTCTGTTTCGCAATTGTTTTCATATTTAAATCGAGGTAGGCTAACGATTAACGTACACGCAAAATATAAGATACAGCGACGTATGAAAAAGAATGTAACTGATATAAGTGAAATATAATATTTAGTGAATAACCTAGTGACTCGAAACACGATTACGTTACATCGTACTTTTCGTATGGAAATATCCGAATTGTCGCTGTATATTGTGAAGTGCGTGCTAAACTTCCCACTTTACAATGCAATAGTGTGCTATCTCTCCCAACTGCGACATTTCTCTTTACTTTAATCAAGAATATTTCGCAGTATTGACCAGCACGGTATTATGTTAATGTAACGCTAACGCTCTAGATCGATAAAAGCTGGGGACTTTATGTAACGTCAAATACGATATTGCGAAAACAGATATATGTTGTATATCTAATATGGAGCATAAATATGGAGCATATACAGATGTTTCGTGCACAACACATTTTACAATTTCAGAAAAATATTTGATAAAAATAAATATAGCATAATTAAATCCATCAACAAACATTTTTATCTGTGACAAAAGTTTTGTTATAAATAACATTGAATTTAATAAATAAATTTACTTTAAAATTTTTTCTGCATTGCATTTTTAAATATATTATCGTTCAATTAATCAAGCAAGATTATTATTGAATAAATGTTATATTTTTTAAAGAAATAAAATAATTAATTAATTAAATCTTTAATTCAAAGTGTTCACATTATAATTATATTTCTTATCGAATTAACAAATCTAATATTATGAACATTGCACTTTATCTTATTAATATAATGGATATAACCACTTGAAATTCGTGTGTAGTTGTAAAGTTTACATTTTACTTCAATTCACATAATAAATTTGCACGAGAATATCAGTATTAGCGATATAAACGTAATCGACGACATTGACACATAATTTCTTGCTTCCTTTTACAAGTGGAATTCCAGAACGATTAACAATTGCATGTTAATGCGTCAAAAGGGAAATTATATGTCGCAAACTACGATGCAAAACACACGATACAAATCGCAGAGTTCTTTCCCTCCTCATCTGAATTTCACCTCGTACGGGATTATTCGCGGCTCGCATATAAAGATCTATCTCTCGATCTAAAATTCGTCGCGTCTAGATGCGCCTCCGGGGTCCAGGATGATACAGTACCGCGCCATACGTTGGCGTTACATGAACCGGGAAAGAGAGAGAGAGAGAGAGAGAGGGAGGGTGGGAAGTCATGTGGACGTTCGTGTGACACTGCTGTCTCGTATCGAGAAAAATTACCATATCATGCAAATCCGGGCACGAGCCCAAAACACCTCCGGTCCGGTGCAGCGGTCCCCCACGGCTACGGACACGGGCGGTGGCGGGTGGCACGTTTGGATAAAAGTTGATAGAGCGTAACGCATTTGTGCTGCCAACACGCAATTCCGGCCGACCGAAACAACAGTGACGAGACGACCCCCTCTGCTTTGTGCTCTCGCGCAGTAGATCGCTCGAAAAACGGCATGCCCGACGGGATACGAGGGAACGATCGGCTCTAATGGAGGCCGCCCCGCGTGCTGCATCAACGATTTTTGCGCCAATATTGATACGTCCGCTAAACGCGCAGTTTATAGCCTGTAGAGGTGGACTTGCGCTTGGACGGATTGCGTAATACGAGCCGTTGCAAAACGATATGCAGCTTGTCCTAAAAGGGTAGATTATTTCCAACAATATGCCTCGTTTATGTTGCTCCACATCATTTTTATTTCTATCTTTCTTCAACTTGAAAGCTAATAATTAATTAAATCTTATGTACATGCTACAAAGACGAACGCAATGCTGATAAATGTCTTCTTTAGATATTATTATTTCGCATTTAATGTTTTGATTTTTATAAACACTTATTAGCATTATCTGCATACTAAATCAAATAAGTAATTTTTATTAATTTGAATAAATTATAGAACTAAATTTATTTTTTATTATTCTGAATAGGACACGATTTGAAAAAAATGATAAGAATTTGATTATGAAAAGAACAATTTTATTTCTTTATGCAAAAGATTTTATCTCTTTATATTATTAATCAAGCAATATGCCACATTTTCTAAAACTTCATAATTTTTTATTAGTTAAATGCTTGATCGATTGTACGTCATATTGAACATTTTAGTGCATTTGTAGAATCTGAAGATATGGGACATACAAGATACAGAAGAGATATGAGATATAGTGAGGAATAAAAATGTGTCTGGAATGCGTGTCGATTTATATAACGTGCATCCTGCAGCGTAAACATTATCTCTACGTGGTCTCACGTGTGCCATTCCGCGACACGTACATCGATAGCATTTTCCTCGGAGCCATTATTGTTGGATCTTCGCCTCATCTCGAAGTGGCTCGACCATTATTGAAAGAACAATAGCCCGCGGCTGCGAGAGAAGTCGGGGAAAACGTAGACGCATCGTAGAAAGACGAGCCACTCCCGAGTTTGGAGCACCCTTGGTGATCGTTTCGTTCCTCGATCGCTCGTTACTATTATTCTCGACAAACATAACACGTATATATGTAAGATATATATACATATATATATATATATATCGATTCCATAATCGATGCCCCCCTTCCCCTCCAAGGAATAAGATCATCTTAGTTGGACAATTACAAGTATGCAATCATAACATATCAGATCATGTATGTACAATATAATAACGCAATAAATAATTAGTAGAAGAAAAAGAATATAAATGCATCAAGAAAAAATGAAAAACATTTTAAACAATTCGTTCTATTAGAAAGCAGTATAATTTTTTTACGCAATAACTTAGCGAAAATAAAAAGTCATTGGACTATTAACTATTCAATAACATAAAAAGCATTATTTTTTATTTATATAAAATAATAAAAATTTGAATATTTATAATCATTTATAATGGCATTTGTAATGTAACGCGAATAATATTTATTTTATTAATTTTCCTAAATAAATACGTGTTGTCGCAATCTAATGCATATGATAATAGAAACTAATTATTGAATCAATTGCACAGTCGTGTTCGCATTTACTTGGCACTTCCTAACCTCAGAGATGCTGAATGCCGTGATAGATAATACCGCTATCGATCCCTCTACAGCCAGGTTCGTAATCGGCCATTATCAACGTTAGTACTTCGTCTGTGAGCTTCCGGTTTCTAGTAAACTCGAATGGATTTACAGGACGGTGGATTGCACTGACGTGTTTTCCTCGAAAATAAAATCCGGTTTAAACCGCAAGTCGTTGTCATGAGTAGCCACAGCCCGGGGTACTTGTCGTTCAGAAAGTGGAGATCAAGTAACGATGCATTCCACCTCGTTGACGGAAATTACACCGGTCAGTACACGTCGGTCCAATTACGGCGACTGGGGTGCGGTAATTGGGGGAGGGATGTGGGTCGGAGGCTGAGTCGTAATCGGATTACACTTTGAGAGTACCGTAATCCAAAGTCCCTTTCTCTCTCTCTCTCTCTCTCGCTTGCAAACAATTAAATTTCGCGGTATTGGCTATATCTCTGGCAATTCTCCAGGACACATGAGCCACCTCCTTTACGC
>VBVR01003542.1:0-17274 GCA_011638315.1 Tetramorium parvispinum
ACTATTATCACTCGACGATGTACGACTATTATTACTCGACGATGTACAACGACTATTATTCGACTCGACGACGTACAACTATTCTCACTCGACGATGTACGACTATTATTACTCGACGATGTACAACGACTATTATTCGACTCGACGACGTACAACTATTCTCACTCGATGATGTACGCCTATTATTACTCGGCTTCCGGAATATTCCGGCGACGACTCTCAATACGACAGAGGTACTGATTACTACCTCTCGACACGACGACTTAACTAAAAGTACCCGTTCCGGGCTCGTACTCCGAAACGACGACTTCCGATAGTTGTTTACTTCGATTCTATTGGCTTCCGCAACTTTCGCCGTGACCCAATTATCGGCCTTTAATTCGGTCACCTGATCGCACGGTCGACGCGCGCGGATGTCAGCGCCTGATGGGTCTTTCACAATGATTTGAAATAACAAAATATTAATAATGTTTAAAAAAATTAAAATTTTTGTTGAAGTATATTTTCTTTCATAATTTTAATCTTTGAAATTTTAAAATGTCTTGGATGTTATTACGTATCGTTTAATAATAGAAATTAAAGATGAATTTTTTTTTAAACTTTCACTATCAAATTGCAAACAAACGTTAATTTAAAAATAACTGTTGCCTTTTAATTTTTCAATAACTTCCTCTGAAATACCAGATTTTAGTATATATTAAAAAAAAACGTCGTTATTTTTCAATACTTCCTGCAAAGCACAATTATAATATTATTTTATTAAGTATACAATTGTAAAATGTACAAAAATTTCCATTAAATCAATAATTTCAATTCTTTTATTATTTTAAATACTTAGAGTATATCGCGGGCATTTTTTCTAAAACTACAAAAAAATTTTAAAGAATTGATGTACATTCACAACCTTTCGATATCAATATATACTTCAACACAATACAAAAGTACAGTTTTAGGAACAGGAAATAACACATTTTGTGGCTTCTTTTACAGAATTAAAAGAAAGATACTGATATGTTTGAATATTATACATGAATGGATATTGACACATTCGACTTTCATTCGTGTAGCGAAAGAAAAGAAATCAGCATATTATTTTAATTCTGCAAAAAGAGAGTTACTAGGTACCGTTCATACTGCGTTCCGTAACGTGCATATGTGCGCATGCATCTGTAGTATAAGTGAAGATGCCCTTACATGCTAAGCGTCTAGCGTCGAGGCACCTTGACGTTTACTATAGAAAAATATGTACATATGCGCATTGCGAAACGTAACCGAAATGTATTAATCCCTGTTCCTATTGCCTGTTCTTTTGTACAGGATATATTCACGACCACGAGTTATAAAGTTAGAAAAAATATATAAGCATACTACAATATAAGTTCATTCTGTAACTTTGTAAATATGACAATATCGCTATCATAACGTCTTGTTACGCATATATTTTAACATCGAAATACATGCGTAATAACACGTACGATAGCAATATTATTATAAAGTTACAGCTATTAAAAGTTATAGAATAGGCGTATTAAATCTACAAAATATCTTGATTCTTTTCGTATTCTTTTGTCTTATTTTACATAGAAGTATAAACTATTTTGCAAAAAAGTATATAAACTAACTTACCTCTGATAGACTCATAGCTGTTTGCACGCTACACAACTTGCATCACTACGCAACAATTAATGGCAAAATTGTTCACTTCTTTACTAATTTTTTACTAATAAATTGCTATTTTAATCTAAAAGTAATCACGCGGCAGGAAACAGCTCAAGAAGTGATGCCTCATAAAGTGTGCTAAGGAGGGATGTTCGATTCCGATTCGATTTACTAAAAGATCGATTCTTGACAAAATATCGATTTTTTAAATCGATTCTTTGTTATTCGGTTTTTTTTTAGAATCGATTCTTTACCATAAGAATCGAATAACCGATTATTTTCGTTTGATATGTATTATAATATTTTCATATTGTTGGTTTTATTATCATTCTACAACACGCTATTGCATACCTTCTCTTTGCTCATAGCATTTTTGCAACGTCTCATATTTTCTAAAATACCAAAAGGCTTAAGTTACATTAGTGAATGATTTAAATTACTGGTGGTGGACTCGAATAATATTAAACGAAAAAATAGTAAGTGGGTGTGCTTGTTAATACTTGAAGTATACTTTTTCAAAATCTCACCTATTTTATTCTTTTTCTTTTCTTTATTTTTTCCATTCACATTATTTTTCAAGAAGTGGAATATGTTTTTTTCAATCTTTACACTCCATAATTAGAGTGAAAATTTCACTCCAAAAAATTTAGAGAGTACGCTTGCGACAATCCTTCACGCGCGAAATTTACTTTCGGTTCGGTTATCATTACGGAAATTACGGAATGATTGAAATGCGATTCATTGATCGCCGCGGTGTGGCACGAGACGCAGTGGGTCACGATATGAAGTTTGACGAAGAAGACCATCGACATTGGCGCGCGAGTTAGCAATCATTTAAATTTGAAATATCTTAATACGTGAATCAAAGCAGTGATCTACAATAATTTATTTAATAAATATAATTTATTTAATAAATTATTGTAAATTTATTTAATAAATATAAGATAAGTATGTGAGACTTTCTGCGAAGTAATATTAAAATATGGAAACATGCGATCAAAATAGCGTTAAAGAATTTATAAATTTATTTTTAATTTATAATTCCAATTTATTAAGAATTTATTTCATATGACTATATTGTGTGCGCGAACACATAATATACAATAACTTTCAAAGTTAACCGCGTCGTAAGGCAAAAATGATTTCGTCTTTGTCAAATAAATAAAGAAAACTCAAAGATTCGATGTCATAGAGCATAGTTTTTATTCATATAGGAAAAAAAATCATCCATAGAGATATGTTGCCGGCGTCATTTACAATGTTTCTCGTACGCACGTTCAGCACGCCTTCGATTTCGTTCGCAGTCCATTACATGATATAAAAATGGTCATTACACTATTGCGGTAAATATCGTTAACTCTTACGTTTCGATTAAATTAGGAAGCAAGCGTGTGGTTATGTACATACAACGGACCCCTCACGGTGCCCCGAGACCTCCTCTATAATAAAAAGCATCGTCAGAGACGTGGTTGTGCATCACGTTTTATCGCAATCGTTTTAGGAATTCATAACGCAAAACTAGCCACTTTACGATCTCACGACCTATCCAGCGAAAAACCAGTTCCTTCAAATTTCGTATTAAAAAATATGAAGATTTCTTTTCCTTTTCCTTTTTTTTCTTCTAATTCGCTAACGTCTCTATGTATACTTTACATGATTACCGATCTATGTAGATCTGACAAAATAAATATCGTGGGATCGATTCTTTAAAAAATATATATTACAATATTGCACTTAAGGTAAATGTACACACGATAAAACGCGTATAAAATATACAATGAGTTCCTCTATCGAGGCACTAACGATAAGGAACACAGAAGTGTCACATAGTGCATGATGCATGGTTGTTTGTGCACAGATTTTTAACGTTTGCATTTACACGATTTTATTATGTCTTTTAGGCATCGTATCTCTTCAACCTTAAGTAGAGGAAACTTAAATTCAAAATACATGTAGGTACATCCACAAAAACAAATGTTATTTGCTACGTTGTATATTCCAGCATATTTTCAAAATCAATATAATACTGAGTAATTTATCATTTATGGGAGACAGTCTTCTGTGAATTTAAGGACAGTAAATTACTTTTTCAATACAATTACTGTATCTATCGGAAAAAAACCAAGATTTGTATTTAAAATATATTTTCCTTGTTCTCTATGCGAGTTTTTAAAAACGTAGATATACCTACAAATATTCAATGCAATCAATACATGTACAAGCATACGTCGCGTGTATAATCCAATTATACATACATACATACATTTGTGCTTATAGTAACTCGCAATCGTAATTATAATGCGCTCGTTAAATCGATAAGGCGGACAAAATATAAGATACTCGCCTGTCATTTCGTGTAACAGATAGTTATATTGGACATAAACGGCGCATTTTGTTGTTTGGATATATCCATTACATTACCATCCATCACTAAGGAATTAGATAACTGTATTGTATTGTAGTCGCTACATTAGCCAACCGCATAACGTGATGCGAATAATTACAAAACTTGGTAATCGATTTGCATTTCTAGTACGAAGACAGTTCTTATAAATGATCTTCCACATATTTTTTTACAACTTTGATACGGTTGGCACATCACGATTTCACGAAAATAATTACGTTATGTCCATGACAGAAGGTATACACAAATGTGATTTAGTTAATTAAAACAATTTAATTAATCAAGACATGTGCAGACATAAACAAAACTAATCTGACAAAAAAGAAAGAATTGAGCAGAAAGAAAAGTTAAAGCTTGCTATATTAGGATCGTTAAATAAAAAAAATTTACAATTTTCTTTATAAAATCTCTCTCAAAACAAAAAATACACCAAATAACTAAAGTATATAGAATGTAGATATTTAAATTGCATTCTTAAATATTTGGCCCTTTAATACAAGTTTAATACAAGTTGATAACAAAAAAAGAATCAGTATAGAATATAATTTCACACATTATATAATTGATTGAATTAAAAATCTCAATTTTAATAACTCGTGAGCATTAAATTATTAATATCTTATTATCAATTGCCGTACAAATTTGATCATTGATAATTTTATTTTAATAAAAAGAGAGAGAAAATCTGTCGCAGATAAATGCATGAACGCACCTGTTAATCTACGCACATAGATACACAATTTTGTATTAAAAGTTTTCGAAATAATTTAATTCATTGTGTACTAATTACGTCTTATCCATTTGTGCTCTCTTTATATACATCTAGAAACTTATTCGTTATGTATTGTTCATGAATGCTAAGTAGTAATTTGGGATAATGGATGGAATGAGAGTATTGTCGATTAAAAACTAGGATATATATTACACTCGTGAGTTTACTTATGTCTCACTCTTACGTTTCAACACATTCGTATGCGTATCTTGATACGTGAGAATCACATATTTTCTATAAAACATATATGTATTATGTATACAGTGTCATTGAGAAGCACATCCATTGGTTGCACATTGATTGCGCAAATTATCGCATAACATTATATAAAAACCGCACGGGTATAAACACATAGGTACAACCAAAATGTCACAATATACTGTTATACTGTAGAGTGTAGAGTATAGATAATCTCGTCCCGTAAAAATAAATGAGAATTTAATGAGCCGCGATAGTTATTGTTTGTTTCAGCGACTAGTATTTCCGCGGATGCTTCTAGCTTTATCATTCTGCTCTCTTCAAAACTTGCCCACATTATATAAAAGAGATATATGTTTGAATATAATTTTATATTAATAGATGATGAGATATATATATTCTACATTTTTTTGTATAATTTTCAAACTCTCAAGCTATGCTGTACGTGAAGCTAATGTAACGTGCTCGTGACTGTCATCCTGAACTATCATGGGTAGCAACCTCAAGGGTCCGATCGATGGTATCATCTATTCGAAACGTTGAGACCTAAATTCTTTTCGTTCTACTCACATCTGTATTAAACAGGGCTACAACTAGCACACTCAATAAGCATACTGCAGTTGTATGAAAATACATTTGTGAGATCACTTCCCCTAGAGAATAAAGTTCGATAATTGCATAATTCGCACGTTCTTAAATCTCGAATTTATCTTATCTTCTCATTATGAAGGCCACTCAAAAGACGGGATGTGATAAGATTTCGCTATTTAAAACTGAATAAATTGTCACACCGAAACGAACATAATGAAAGAACAAATTATCTAAATGATAACTTTAAACATATAAATAAAAATATCTATTGTACATCATAAATATTTTATCGTTCGCTTCACTGCAATAGTCTCGTACTCAACACTTGATCCATGATCGCCAAAGACTAAAAATAACGAAGCGAAATAATGCAAGCAGTGTGCATTGATTTGCGTTGAAAAAAAAACTCCAACTGCAGACACTGTAGTTTGTTATATATGGGAAATTTAGTTGACAGAAAGTGCAATGCTATAAATTGTATATTTTCAGCAAAACGAATGACATTTTTAAATTATAAAAAATCTTATAAATTTTTGAATTTAATTGTATATTATATATATATATATATATATTATATTTGCACTATTTAGCTCCGCTCTTTGTAGCCAATATTAATTCAAATTTTTGTACGAAATATGTTTCTTAATATGTAATCTCCATTGTTTCACTGTGTATTTATTACGATGTATCGTCAAGAATATCGTCAGCATAATTAAAATTTAAAACAATTTAATATTATGCAAAAAAATCTTGTTTTATTTCAATTTCAATTAATTCTATATTTGTATATTTGTGACTGTATATTTACGAGGACGATACCTCTGTTGCAGCTGAATAATTGTATTTGAGTATATATTTCCCTTCAGTCTTGAAGAGAATGTAAAAATTGATAGGATACACAAAGAATATATCAATATATCTCAAAGCTGAAATGCAATTTTGCATGTATAGTAATATACATATGAAGCAAGATTGATATTTCACACATTTAAATATCACAAATTAGGAAAAACTATCATCATAATACCCAAATATCCATAGTAAGAATTGATGAAAACTAAAATAAAAACAAAATAAACAAAATAACACATATATTCAATAAACTACAATTTTAGCTTATAATATTCTCTTTTGTTTTGTTACTTTCAAGATATTATAAATATAAATTATCATCATGTTTCAAAAAATATTAAACGAATATGTAAAGCGAGTATACATATATAAATCTATTAATAGAGCATTTATGTTTTATATTGCAGATCTTTTCCAATTTCATTCGTTGTAAAAAACATATTTACAACTAAACAGTATAATCAATTATTTACATGGAAAATATCACATTTCCATAACAAATTTATTCATTTATATATAATTTTCAGAAATTTATAACATATATTTCTGTTATAAATTTTTGAAAATTATCTCTTTGATCTCTTGTGCAATTAATCTCTACATTATATTTTCATGTCAATTATAAAACAAAAAGTTTGAATAAATATTATATCTAAAAGATCAGAGATGTTACTTCAATATATCATCTCTAAAATATTTAATACAAGTTATTCAAGCAAACACGAATCATGATATCTTAATACAAAATTTCAGACAGTCATTAGATTTTTTAATTTCGAATAATAACAAATAATGTATAAAATTGTTTGCACAAAGACTTTATTATCACAATAAGGAAACTTGAATTTTGCTATATCTTCGCTATACTAAATTACGAAGAATATTGAACCAACATCTGCTGGAATGTTGTCGTCCCAACAGTAGTAGACATCTGACTAATACTGTTAAATAAGGTTTCTGCTTGTAGAGTCTCCGGTAATCTAGTAAGAAATTGTGCGCCGTGTACGAAATCCATTTTTAATAACTCTTCCTGATACAAGTGCAACACTCCCAGCGCGGTTCTAAAGAGGAACTCGTCTCCATCTCTGAGAAAGACATCCCAGATTCTACATGCGACATCAAGAGGCATTGCTTTAGCATATATAGTGTACAACCAATCTAATAGATACAAGTCCGGGCTTAATCCAGCTACGGTAAAATGGGAAAAGACTTTTGGCAGCTTATGCGCAAGAGCACTGGAATATACTTTATAGTATGTATTCATTCGTTTTTGGTCCAATGTAAAGGCGGCTCTGTGACAAGGATGATTTAGCAGATTCGCGAAGCAGGCAAAGGCCTCCGGTGGTTCCATATTTAATGATAAAACAGCACCCACGAAACTCATACCTTGCACGTAGCCTACATCCGGTCTGTATACGGCATACGCTGCCAAAATACCCTGAAGGCTATCGAATAATGGTCCACCCTCTTGAAAGACACATAAGGTAGGAAAGGTACGAGATACGTCTAATCTGATAGCGGCTAATGACTCATTGTTGGGGCTCGACATTGCCCTGTCTAAGCAGAGATTATAGAGGTGCGGCGTGACATTTAAATTATTCGAAATCGCTAATTTCCATACTCTACCACGAACACTCGGCGGCAAACCGCGCCACCACAGTTCCCTTACTCTTTTCGTGTTTCTCACACTTTCGAACTTGGGTAAAACGTGTACGTTCCACATGTTGGAATCCTCGGCTAGTCTCTTCTCCTCTCTCAGTTGAACTTCCCGTTGCTGCTTGCGCTCTTTTTCCTCGCGCAATTCTCTCTTCCTCGCTGCTTCTAAAATGGCATTGTATTGCTTACGATGGCGTTCCTCCTCCAGTGCAGTTTTAGCTGGTAAATTTGCTGGTCTCGGCTGTTGAATTAAAGCTGTACTACCGCCTACCTTGTCAATATTTCTCGATGGGCTACCTGTAGGTGTCGACTGCTGAGAACCCTTGTTCTTCCACGAAAATACATTCTTGGTGAAAATCGTGTTGAGTCCCCAGCGTTTGGGCGTCTTGTCGGTTTTCTCCACGATGTGCTGCTCGTCGGATCCTAGAAAGCTGCCTGAGGGTGATATCTCGCTAAGGGAAGACACTGTGCTGCTACACGAGCGTGGCAGACTATTCCTCGGACTACTGTTCGCACTGACATTCTCGAGCTTCGCATATTTGTCCGAGTCAAGCTTCGCGCTCGACGTCTGTTCCTTACCGTTACATGGAGACTCTAGATACTGAGTAGTACAGTCGATTTGTGCATTGCCGGGCGTCCTGGCTTCCTCTACCGAGTACAGCTGCTTCGTCGAGGGATTGTAAGCCAGGGACATGCTCTCGAGCGCATGATTCAGGCTGGTCCCCGCCACGCCGACGGAAACCACGTTACCAGCGTCGTACCACTTGTTCTCCCTGATGTGCACGCATAGGGCCTTGGTCCGCGTCGCCGGTATGGGCGCCACGTCGCACGCCAGCGCCTCGTCGACGTTGACGCTGTCGCAACGCACCGTGTCCCCGTTTAGGGACACCAATTGCTGCTTGCCGACCCGTGGCGCGATGTTGCTGGCGATGTAGCAGCCGGACTCGCGCCCGGCGACCTTCACCACCTGGAAGCTGTTGACGGCGTTGTTGTGGTGACGGGATTTGGCACCTCCGCTTGGCGTCTGCAGACTCGGCGACGGCACAGGATGCGCGCTCGTCCCGTTCAGGCGCTGCGACGTCACCGGGCTCTTCATGGCTGCACGCAGAGGCTGCTCCTAACCTCGCGGGCGCGTCCAGGTCGCTTCCGAGCGTCGGGGACAGCCGCTCGCGCGCTTCCGAGTCCTGCGACGAGCGGGATTCACGAATCCGTGCATCCGCATGCTTGCCTATCGATCGTCGGGGACCTGGCCGGCATGGGAAACGACGCCACGTCTCGATCCGACGACACGGCCGCGCGCGGCCACCAGCGGCTGACCCCGAACGACCTCCGCAGGAGTAAACGGTGATGATCTCCTCGTCACGCGCACGTCATATCGCGATGCGGTCTCGTCTCGTCTCGTCTCGCGTCGCTGGCCGCCTCGCCTCTTCTTTAAATCGTAATCGAGCCGCTATATCTAGCCAGACGAAGTCGCGTCTAAAAATACGGCGCGCGCGAGAAGATATTGGACCGGAAACGAGAAGTTAGCGAAATGAAAGGTCACATTCTTCGAAATCAGTCACGAGCCGAGATTGAGGAATCGCGTGCACTAGCATGCACGACACTGACAACGAATTTCCACTCCACGACGAATCCGATCACTTTACGCTACTTGCTCCCTAAAGGCCGCTACACATGTCGAGGCATAAACGTGAGTTATCGACGAAATGCATCAATGTGCAATCGGAGTTTGGAAACGTAGGTCGATATTTAGTCAGTTTTTATTTCAAGATCGTCTTAAGTAATGTTTTAACCCTTTGTGTGCCAGTGGGAAGTATTCTTCTCACCTTTTTATCATCAATTTTCTCAATATATAACCCTCTTTTTTACATATCCTGATGCGGTTTTTTGCTTTTCGAGTGACTAAAGATTCAATATTGATATTTTGAGTACTAAGGAATCGATATAATTATTATGTTTATCGTTATAAATAAATGAGTTGAAAAAAATGCTAATTTACGTGAAATAATTCAGTTGTGGAAAAAAAGCTCTATAAATATATTTGAAACATACATGGCTTTTATGTTTCTTGGCTCATAGAATTCAAATCTGGAGTCAGATTTTCAAAATTCAAGATGGCGGATACAATATGGCGGACGAAAATTCAAAAACTCATTCAATTTACGAGAGAATCTGTAATAAGGGGTTTTCGGGGTCGTTGATTACGAATCTGTAGTAAGATTTTCAAAATTCAAGATGGCGAATCCCATATGGCGGACGAAAATTCGAAAATTCATTTAATTTACGCGAAGATTGGATCCGCCATCTTGAATTTTGAAAATCTGACTTCAGATTCGTAATCAGCGACCCCAAGAACCTTTAGATACAACATTAAGAAAAGAAGTGAGTTTCAAACAATAATGCGCCACACAAAGGGTTAAGATGCTAATTAGGCTCTGTGATTGATTTAAAATCACATAAGACTGTACTTAATATGATCTTAAATATAAAAACTGACTCTATGAACACATACTGTTATATTACATTTATATTGTTGAGTGCAAAATTATAACATAGATGCAATGTAACTGATGCCCTGTGTCGACTGGGCAACTTTTCGTTGTTTAAGAAATTGTTGTGTATAGTTGAATATTTTATTTTCAGTAATCTTGTCGATTGAATTAATTACTAATTAAATTAATTGGTGATTATCTACTAATACCTGTCGAAATTTGTCGATTTTTTTATGCGTTTGGTTTCTCCCGCTGGGAACTGAAAATCTATAATTTATGTCACGTTCATTATAAATTTTCAATCCCCAATAGGGATGTGCGATGTTGATCAATTTATCGAAACGTCCGATATTTTTTGCCGATTAATCGATTATTAACTGCCGATGTTTTGAAGAACCGATATATCGATATTCGATTTTTTTGTGAATATCAAAAGTCTATTCCATCATTTATAAACTTGAAAATAAAAATTAAAAAATGTTCTAAAACATTAAAAATTGTTTATTAGTGATCAATAAAATGAATATTATGGTAAAAAGTTGATTTATTTTCAAATTTTATAAAGATATTAATATAAAAAAATGTTAAAAAGTAATTAAAATAATATAAAAGTATTTAACTATTGAAAAAGTAATAAAATCGATATATCGATTCTTTGATTTTTTCCAATAATCAATTACTTAGTATTAATTTTTTCATTTTTATTGATATTCTCTGCGTTCGTTTTCTTCTAATTTCTCCCATATACTATACTATACATATACTATACTAAAAATCTATAATATACGTAACGTACCCTATAGATTTTTAGTCTATATGCTCCCAGTGGGAAAAATTGGGAGAAAACGAACGCAAATTTTAAATCGGTTTTTTTTTTTCAAAATTGCGCATCCTTAGGGGTCGATTCTGTATTTTTTAAACGAATGAAAATGTGAAAAGTGAGCAAATTTACTATATGTTGACCAATGAAATTACAAATGTCTTAATAAATCTGCTTACTTTTCAAATTTTCACTCTTTTAAAAGATACAGAATCGACCTCCTAATCCCCAAAGGAAAAACGACGCAGAACATTTAGGGGATTTGTTTCTAGGCGCAGGGATTTTTGCGGATCTTAAGACACGCATTAGGGGAAAATCCTCGAAACGACCTGCCTGCTCGATCGTGACGTTGGCGGCCCTGGAAGGGGTGTCAATTCAATATGAAAACGGGTGACGAGAATTGCGAGTTGTAAACGATGAGACGCTCGAACGACGTGTAATTAATAAATTCCTCGTTGAAGACACGATTTGTCAACGGACTCGCACAATTCACGGCACGCCGGAATATCGAAGATGTTGATCTACGATGTGTTGCACAAGGAGAGGGTGTATCACGCTGTTGCCAGCGATCTCAGAGGCCTCGGAATCAAGTATCGCTTCAAGAAGAGCATGCTTAAGGGCGAGAGGCCCGAGGCGTGCAAGGACATCTCCAAGAAGGTCTTCAAGACCCCGCTGTTTTATCAAGCCCTGGACATTGTCAATCTATCGTCAGGCGCTATAGTCCATGTGCCCGTGTTTGTGATTCAAGCCACAACGTTTCTGGAGAAGCACGTCGCTCAGGAGGGTCTGTTTAGAAAGGCCGGCTCCCAGGCGCGACAGAGGGAACTGACGTCCCGTCTGGACAGCGGCGGCGGTTTGGGCGACAAGAATCACGCAGTCGACGTCGCCACATGCCTCAAATCCTTCTTCCGCGACTTGCCAGAGCCGCTGATCCCGTACGCGTATCACGACCTGTTTGTGCATTGCGCCCTGCTGAAGAGCCATCGGGTGCAGGCGTTACTGTTGGCCTGTACGCTGCTGCCGCCGTACCACTTGAACACCTTGGCGTTCTTCATGGAGTTCTTGAAGAAGGTTTCCATGTACGAGAAGCAGAACAAGATGAGCATTGAGAACTTGGCGAAGGTCATTGGACCGAATATAATGCCACTGCAAGAGACATCCATGTCGGCCCTACAGAATAGATTGCAAATGCATTTAACTATTGTTAAGGTAATACAGGCTTCGAAGACTATCAATAAATCATACAGAGAAACAGGAAATTACTTAAAATAATTTTGTTACAGATTCTGATTGAAAATTCGGAAAGTATTGGTATCCTACCACCTCATATCGCTCAAAGCGTTTCTATCGAGACAAGCGGCAGCACAGACAATGGACTGGACTCATTTGAGCTACATAAAAAACATAAAAAGAAGAAGCATCGTAGTGGAAGTCTTACACGTAAGTCACATATAAGTATTCTCAGTTTTAACTGAATATATCCGATAATGTATTGACTGTGACTCACGAGTATGAACAAAATATATTTGTACATAAATGTTGGTAAGATTTATAATCAAAAAATTAGAACAGTTAACTTTGTTATACTTATTCAATGTAATTTATTTTTGTTGCTTGTAACATTATATGATTAAGATATTTCAACTTTTACCGTTTTTGTTGTAACTGTGTACATATGTAACAATACCTTATGTATGGAGGGTAATGTTTTACACAGGAATGTTCAACGGTTTGAAGAAGATGGTTGGAAAAGGCACAGATGATACATCTAATGTTAATCATCCACAATCTCTCGAACATCCAATACAGTTAAACATGGGTTCTAATAAATTTACCAAAAAGCGAAAAGTAGCCGAAAGGGAACATCTTCCGGCTGTAAAGAAAAAGTAATGAAATGTTACTTATTCTTTTATTTGTTATGTTATATACCATGAATCTATACTATATTATGTATATTTTAGGAGAATGGCTGATAAATTAGATAAATCAAAGAAACTAAGACTGAGTTTAGACAAATTTGCACCTAAGAATAAGCAAGTAAGTATATCTATTTCCATACTTTGGCACATAAAATAAAAAATCTAAATTAATATCAATGAATAAATGTTAAAAGGTATATTAAAGTTGTAATTAAGTAATATTGTACAGTTTATCTTAATGACAATTTTATTTTAAATAAATAAATAATTTTCATTTTTTCAGAAGAACATTGACGGTAACTTATCGGATTCATATACGGGTAATTACAAACTGTGTAATGAAAGACGTTGGAGTTCAGTAAGCAACTCTTTCGATAAAATATGCGAATACAGTGACGGAATATCAGATTTGAAATTAATGAAATGTGATGAACCGTTAAATAATGATTTTCGTCAAGAATATAACGATGTATTCATTAATGCCACTGTGGATTTATCAGACGATAGTGGCGAGCGGGACTTGCTCATGAATAAAAGTCGTCGTAGAAGTGGCGAGCAATGGCGTATGAATATAAGCACAAGTTCGAGAAAATTGGATGCTACGGATGAAAGTGATAATATATGCCTATTAACACCTGAAGAAAAGACTGTTTCAGAAGACTATGATACATTTCTTCCTAATGGTGACATAGTATTTTCATCAAGTGATCACTGTGAAGATTATGTCAGAATTTCTAAGAGTGAATACGAAGACATAAAAAATCGAGTTTCTGCAATTGAAACACGTATTTCTCAAGAATTTGGATGTATATACAATGAGAAGAATGATATTACTACACATTCACTAAACAATATACAGACAGCGTATGAGAAAACATTAGAAGAGGCTAGTATCGAAAACACTTTGACAAGCGATTATTTAGCAAAAAGACTGAGTAAAGAATTAAAGATCAGAAGATCGGGAGAACACAAAATAATAAGATCTCCCAGCGCAAGAAAAATTGGATCATTACGAAGACGTTCACAAGAAAAATTAACAAGGTAATTGAATCATATTTAACTGTTGTAATATTTCTTTAATATAATATTTCATTCTATTGTATAGAATAAAATGTTCAAATAATATATATGAAAATATAGTTATAAGAATATAAAATTTAATTTATAAATTATTATTTTAATGTTTCTAGCAAACGTGTTAGAAGGACTGCATCATGGCACACTACTCCAGAATTTAATTTACAACATCACATTCAACTTGAAAAACAAGTAAACGTTTATCCCATCGAAAAACAATCAATTTATTCCAGTAAATATTTAGAGGAGCAATCTTATTCTGAAAAATGTAATGGAAATATTTCTAACGTAAGAGATGAGATAGCCTGTTTACATAATCAAATTAACACATTGATTTCTCGTTCAAACGAACAGTACAAGTCATCAAATAGTGACCTGGATCTTTCTGGATTTAAAGATCTGCATTTGAATAATCACACGACCACGTCTGTGCGTAGAGCATCATCTTTTCATGGAAAAGATTTTGTAGATAATTCATCTTATTTTGATAAAAAGATTGATGACTTAAAAAAAGCAAACAGTCATCAAAATATAGCCTTAAATAATGATTGTTTACAAAGAGATAAGACTGTTTTCGAGGGCTCGAACAAAATATCTTGGAAAGATGCAGATAAATATTTTAATTCAGTATCCCGAACAAATACACCTGCTACACAAACTGGCAGGGCATCCGTCGCGAAGCTTCGAACGCAAAATGCTGGTATGGTGCTGGCAAAAGCGAGATTGTTTGATGAAGGCACAACGAAAACATCAGAGTTTAAATTAAGTAATATATCAAATAGGAAACATTGTCGTGACAATGTAACTAAACATTCTCCGAATGCTAAAGAAATGGATGCTAAACATTTCAAGCAAACTTGTAACAGAACACAAGTCTCTCGGAAAAAGTCCAATAAGGATTCGAGAAGTAAGAATCGTTACGCGGCGTTATCTCCAAATGCATCGCCACAGATTAAGACGCAGGTAATAGATACGTCAATAAAATCATTTAAAAAAGAATTGAACGAGCATTATCGTTCTGTGCGGAAATTCGAACTGCAAAGTCAGAAACTTTCGAACAAGGATCCAATCATACATCAAACTTTCACTAAAGATAAAGAGATCAACGTCGTACACGATACGAAAATTCATCAGAAGGAAAACGTCGCTGCAACAAAAGGATCGTCGATGACGAAGATACCGATCAGTACAACGCTAGACAATCCAAATATGTCTCCTTACAAATCAGACGTTAGCAAAACCCCACATATTAAGCGACCTTTAACAGTAAAAACGCCGAAAAGTTCCAAATTAGTGCGTAGGCCTCCAGTTGACACACGTAGAACACCATTAAAAGCAACAGCACATCTAGGCACTCCAAAACGTCAAAGTCCTAAAAGTATTTTAAAAACGCGAGCTCTCAGTATGTATACGTAACAAGAAGTATAATTATAAGTATGTGTATATGTTAAATTAATCTCATATACATATATATATATATGTGTGTTATTTTAAGAAACTATATAATTTTTATACATTTTAAAAATATATAATCAATATTTTTGTGGTGTTTATAATATACATTGAATACTTATATTAGTAAAATATACGAAAGTTACTACAAATAGAAATAATCGCAAAAAATTGATAATCTAAGCGTTTAAAATCATATTTTTAAACAAAAGTGATTTAAAGACGTCGATTACATATCTCTATAATTTAGCTTCATTTAAATTACCATTATTTTTAAACGTTTGAAATATCTTCAAGGCTAGTCATTACGTATATCTGCGCTCTCATTTAAATATACACTCTTCATAACATGCATTGTCGTTCGATGACAATTTCACATTTACATGCAATATTCATATCATCGCTCATTGACATATAATACAAATAACTATAATTGACATTTGATTTTTGTGGATGTATCTATTATTACAATAAGACAATTATAGCGTTATTACATTTACTTTCTCGCAATTTTCTCTCAAAAGAAAGCATTCACCCTGATATCAATTTTTTTCAAAATTTTAGATAAATATGAATTCGAACACATCAGAAAGACTAGGAAAATCTTAGAATTTCATATATGTCATATATGATGTAATCAAATACATATATGTGATTTCTGAAATATTCTTATTTTATAATTTCTAAAAAATACCTTTTTCAAATTTTATAAGATTTTATTAAATATTATAGAACGAAATATTAGAAATCTTAAGATATTTCAGAATTCAGATACAGGACGTCCCAGAGCAACCGTTTTTCCTTTCAAGTAGAAGTAGAAGAATCTATCCTTAACATTTAATATTTTTATTATTGTTGCGAATATCGCAAAACAGTATGGAACTTTTTTGTTTATCTCTCAATTCGTTCTATCTCCAGAAAATATAATTGTTCTGGGACATCCTGTATATGAAGAACTCTAAAAAAGATGTTGACTTTAGTATTTCTAAAAGTGTTCCAATTCGTATAAAAATTCTGAGAAAATTATAAAATTAAACAGAACTTCTGAAAAATTATATAAAAAATTCTGAGAAAATTTTTCATCGGGGCAACCATATCATTATGCTTCCTTTTAAATACCGGCGACGTTACCTGTCAATACTCCAACGAGACCGAAAATCATCACAATCCACGTGGGAAAAAAAATTAAAAAAAAATTTTTTAAAGAGATCGGAGACATACATTAGCCTTTAAAACGCGTCGCTCGATGTACTTATAAAAAAAATTTTTTTTTTTAATTTTAAAAAGATCGGAGACGTGCATTAGCCTTTAAGGGGATGCTGGATACCGACATTACAGGTTCATTTTGTAATGAACAAGAAATCATCGAATTGGCTTTACGG
>VBVR01003543.1:0-17248 GCA_011638315.1 Tetramorium parvispinum
AAAATAAATAGTAACATTTTTTATTATAATTTGTATTTGCTGTTGAAAATTTCTAAGCATGATCTTTTCAGTGAGTCAAAATCAAGAATGTTCGAAATCTTTAGCAAAAGATCTTGTTCAGATTGATTTTTTGACTTGTCACTCTTGATATTGATCTTGATTGTTTTATCATGGATCAAATATTGATATTGTCTTGATTTTCAAGACAAGACAAGACAAGATCAAGATTCTTTTGTATTTTGCGGAAACACAAAATTTTTTCAACTTCTTGGTAAGCTAATTGATAGTTAAATCATACGTCTGAACTTGTCTAATTTGAAAATAAAACAAGCTATGTGAACCTAGCACCCGATTTTTTTAAATTTAACTTTTTTATACGGGAAATAACAGCATTTCATTTGTAGTTTCACCAATTAAATATTATAAAAAATTTTAAAAACGAGCCACATCCAATATTGACAGATATCTCAAATCCGTTTGCGCAGTCCTGTTCAGAATCGCTAGGTTCACATAGCTGATAAAACAAAGACAAACGTATGATTTAACTATCAGTTGAGTTAATTTATCAAGAAACTGGAAAAACCAGCTTTAAATGAAATATCTTTCCCACATGACAAAGCGGCCATTCGAGCATGGAAATTTTCGTTTTAGATAATAATTCGTGTATGCGAATCTTTTATGTTTACCGCCGTTCCTAATGAAAGGAACTAATAAAACATCGCTAATAAACTGTGCCGCGCCTCGCGCACGAAGCGTAAAACGAGATTGTCAACTTTGTATCGGCCGGCCGGGCTTTTGTGTTTAACGCACACACGTGAACAGTATCGCGTGTTTTACGTTATGACGAGCCCGCATCGTTAAGGTTGCATTCGCACTGTGCACCGGCGAACAATAAGAGTCTCACCAGTGACGCGTGATTTCCTGCTGTTTGCAGCAATTGTCACCGCGCTGTTCAGCAAATTAACAAGGTGGAATCACGGTTACGTTATTTTCCAAACTTGACTGACGCGATTTCATTGTTATACGATTAATTACTGCAATATCGTTTTACGAAACTTGAGCCACTGAAATGGTCACGGATAGCGCTTTAATATTATTCGAGTGAAAATGTTAGGGGACTGCCCCGTTTGCCCTCGGATTCGCGGTTTCAAAATGCCGATCGCACTGAACACGAATGATTTGATGACTCGCTGGTTTACCGCCTTGTTAGGGACCAGCGTTCGTTCCCTCTTGATCACCGTTCGCATTACGGGGAAATCCATTTATTTCCCAATGCTCACGTAGTAATTCCAAAGAGTGAAAGGCTCGCGGTTTGTTTTATTATAACTTTTCTAGTACAATAATTACTATATAATATAATTTAATTTTCTGATATTTAGATAATTTAATTTTCACGATATGTATATAATACAACATAATATAATACAACATAATTTTTTTCAATATAATAATTATTATAATATAACAATTATAGTATAACAATTTTTCAATATAACAATTATAATAGCTTTATTACATATAAAATTGATAAATCCGATAATTAGAGGGAGAAATGAAAAAGAAGTACACGCGATAGGCTGTTATGACATAACGTTGCTGTTATGACACCCATCGATAATAAAAACACGATAATCAGAGTGCAGAGCGTAAAACGAAACACGACGAACCGAACATAAAAATAGACAGATCGTAGAACAAAATGTGAAATAGGTAGAACATAAACAGGGTGAGAATGTATGTACACAGTGCTGGTTGAGTCTATAAAAAATGAGATTTGATAAATCACGGCGAAGCAAAATAGTCAGAAGGAAGATCTAATGTCAGAAAGTAATGAATATATACAACATAAAAAAAAGAGTTATATATAATAATGTGTACTGCAGAGAGATATGTACGGCGGTATAATAATATACTGCAAATATAACAAGGAATATATTTCCCGCTCTTTGCAGGGAGATTTGATCCGCGCGGGCGTTCGGACAATGTGGATCCGGTTTTACGTGCCTCGCCACGACGGCTATTCTCCCGAGAAGAGGCGTCCTTTTAAACAATGCACTTTACAATGCGCAACGTCAATAAATATCATAGCCCGCGGGCGCGCGGAATATTTTCCGGAGCGCGAGCGAGAGAGCTAAAATCGCCACCGGCCAGGCGAATGTTATCGATGGTATACGGACACGGCCCGATATGTACCGTACAAACTGATAATTGCTCGGTAAATTGTACCCGGCGAAAGCGTAACGTCGTGAATATTTAATCGATATTAAATTTATATTACATTTCGATAACAATTCCCTCGGCGTCGCGTCGGGGCGGCGGCCGACATAATTATTTTACAGCGATCGCCGATACGAACAGACAACCGCGAATATCGGCTCGATGCGATGTGTTCTCCTCTCTCTCTCTCTCTCTCTCTTTTTTCCTCCCTCGCCCACTTTTTCATTCTTTCTCTCTCTCTCTTTCATTCTCGCGATCGACATGCGCCGTTACAGTTTATTGTATCTCGCGTTACTTGTTTTGCAAACTACGCCGGAGAGCTGTCTTCTCTCCATATTACAAGGCACGATATTTATTTCGAACGCGCGCTTTCTAACGAGACATCGATCGCGCGCGCAAAGTAGTGGAGAAGAAAAAAAATTCCCTCTGACATCAGGATATCGGGGAGAGAAAGGGAAAGAGAAATGCGGTATTTTCTTGTACTCGCGCGCTGTCGTTTCCCGCTGATTCGACACTCGAGTTCTCGGCGCTGCCCCTCGAAGTGTGTAGCATCGAGTGGTGGTGGCAGCGGCGGCCCGAAGTACGATGCTTCTCTCGACGCAGGAAAATTGCGTTGAAAAATTAAATTCAATTACCTTGTCATATTCGTATAAGCGTTATATCGCGCTTATTTTATATTTCATCGCTTTAATACACTTTGCCACAGCCTTGGAGGGCAATAATTAGCGACGGTTACTCGACGTTGCGTCGCCTCGATTGTTGAGATCGATATCAAGCCAAGTCGAATGCGCGCCATGTTATTTTTAAATCCCATTAGGATACGATGGCTTATTTAAACACACAGCACTGGTGGTAAATCAGCCTCATCAGCTCATTTTCCCGGGCCCGGCGATCCGCGTATAAATCGCGTAAATTACCCATATTTCTATGAAAACCTATCGGCGAATGAAACGGACGCGAGCGCGAGCGCGTGATGATTGCGCTACATATTGCACAGTAATTACGATTCATTAATGATAATTCGTAGCGGAAGTATCTCTCGCTCTCGTGAATCCACGTCGGCCACGTGTGATGTACGGTTGTAACATTTCCGAGAGAGAGAGAGAGAGAGACGCGTGCGCGCGCGTTCACATGCAGAGAACCCCGGTATTTTGCAAAATCGTTACGTCGAAAACGTTTCACCGCGGACGGAGGAATGCGCGGGAAATACGCGTCGTATGTTCCAGGCGGTGTATTTTTTTTCTCGTGAGAGCGCGCGAAACGCGCGGCATTTCGATACCGTTGCGGTATCTCCGGAGAGGAGGATGGAAGCGCAATTAAGGGCGGAATCAAGTCCGATCGCGTATATGCACCAATTATTGACGAAGATCAATGGCCGAGTGCAGCGACGATACGTTAATGAGAATCGATGACAAATTATGACGTCGCGTTCAACGTAAACCCCTCGACGTTGCCATTTGCCGTGACACTGTATTACCATAATACACCGTAATACCACTAATTGCAATTTCCCTTGATTGTTGACGTGCGCGTACTGCAGTAATTTTTTTATTTCATTTGTTCCTCTCTCTCTCTCTTTCTCTCTAATACGCGCGCGCATAATTCTGCACAGTATCATCATTTTGATCCCTTATCGTATCGTGTTTCGCGTGCGCATGTAACACGCCCTTGTTTCTCCAATGGTAACTTCAGCAACTTTAACCGTAACCTTTTTACAGTCGATTGTGCTGATTACGGTAACAACGGGCCGACAATTCGGCGACAATGTTCGGATGTTAAATTATAATTGCCATCGATACGGCACACGCTCGGCAGCGAGGTTTTCGACGTTAATACGCACGACATTACGATCTACGATTACGTCATGCATCTTTAACGTGTTCGCCATCGATATACGAGTATATACGCGTGGACAGCCGTAATTACATTGCGGGGTCACGAGCACAAATTTTGCATCAGCTATGCGTGCGATTAAATTCCTCCGCACGTGTATTAACGATTGCTCTCTCTCTCTCTCTCTCTCTCTTTTTTTCCGCTCTATGAAAATCGCGTCGCGCTAGCACGGCACATATTTTTGCGGCCGCGCCTTTGTTTATTATTTACCGCGGCCGTGCGTCGTAATGTGACCGACGAGCAAAGTTGCATTAAAGCCGATACCTCGCACGGCGCGTCGCGTACCGAGTGACGCTTATAGCGAGTGAACTGCTATTTTTTTCATCATTGATGCTTTCAGCGAGAAACGCCGGTGTCCTCTTCCATCTGACTTATCGCTCCTTTATCGGAAAAAATCAGGCGGGAGCAAAATATTGTGAAAAATGAAAATGACACGGAGGCGGTTTCCGAGATGTCTACTTTCCTCGGAAACACGCTTAGTCTCTATATAACGCGGGAGAAAAAAAGAATGTTAAATATTAATGATTTTCGATTTCAATCGATTATTTATTATTTATATCTCGAATCTCGGCGATTGCGGCCGATAATTACATATAAAAATTAAAAGCAGAAATATGAAGCGCGGATTTGTCCCGCGTTTTTAATTATTTAAATTAGTTGACCCGTATTTGGAGGATCGAAACAAATTTTCGGAAACTGTACTTTGTGTATTTCTGCATGTGGAGTTTTACGATATTTATCGGGAATAAAAGAGAGGCCTTGATGTGCTGTTAATGATAAAATCTGGACGTGGCAAGTGGGTCATTGTGCGAAATTACACGTCGCAGATGTCACGAGAGGCTCGATTTCAACTATTTGCACTGCGCCGTATGCACCAGCCATAGCTCATAGAATGAAATTAACGTTGTTATAAGATTAAACACGGTCTGTAGCGGCTTGCTGTGTGTGTATGTGAGCGTGTGTATGTGTCGCGGTACACGTCGAGGAGTTAAACATTGCGCTCTCGTACCGTCTTGCGTTTTCTGTAGCAATTCGGTCTGTGCGATCAGTGCTGGCTTAAGATATTTAGAGATCCTGTACCTTTGATATACACAGAAAGTACACAAAATATACAAGGAAAGATAAGAAAGAAAAGAAGGAGAAAAAGATAATTATTTTTGAAGTTTATATATAAACTTCAAAAATTATTATAAAAATTAATAATTAACACGGACTAGGTAATGAGAGTAACAACGCAGATGCTTGAGCGTGAAATCTTCTTTATTCTTATAATTCGAATTGTAAATTTTTTTTTTAATCACATTAATATTAATTATTATAATATTTTACATATTGATTACACATGAAATGAAATGGCATGAATCTTCAAATTGATTGCACATATTTGACCCGTTATTTCGGATCTTCCTCTTAAACTCCAGACCCGCACAGTGATGTCGATGAAACAGTGGTCGATTGTTCGCTCGCTAATAGCCGTATTATCGCCGATAGTTATCGTACGGACGCTTTCCTGCGCGCGCGGACGCGATAACGATAACAATCGGCCGTATTGTAGTCGCGAGCGATTAAAAAGCGCATTACAAGCGGCGTTATTGCCGGAGGAGTGTTATGACGATTTCATTACCGCGAAATCCTCGTCGAGCGTCGAGTTATGTCCCCGCGACGGACGATGTCCGCGTCCACGTTCGGCGTCCGCGAGCCTTTTATTCGCGGGGACGTAAAACATCGCGTGTACAGCGCGGTACGTTAATAGCGTCGGCGCTCTGCCGCATTCGCGGACTACAGCTGTGTTCTCTCGGTGAACGGTGAACATGTTCGCCCCGCGTTTGCAGGGAATCGCCCAATAGATGTGGAGAACGATAAAGAATGTTTAGAACACTCCAGGTCTCAAGGTTTTGATACTCGCAGCTTTAAACGTTGGCACGCAGACAGTTACACTTCCTTAATTGATAAAATTTGAAACTCGCGATTCTCTCTCTCTCTCTCTCTCTCTCTGCAATGCGAAAATTCGCGCATCACCGGAATTTTCAACTGCGCGGCGGATTCGTCAAGAAGTTCCGGGACTCTCGGCACACGGAGCTCCGCGTGTACGTGGCAGAATAGGCACGCTCCGGAGGGCGGCGGCGAAGGGAACGGGTAATAAGTGCGCCGTGGGCTACACCGGTCTGGGGAGGGATGATAACTGCAGCGGCGCCCATTAACGCGCTCCATTGTACGAACGTTATGCACGCACGTACGTGTCCGCGCTCCACGCTAAACAGACGAGCCAGCTACGGAGCGAACGAGCGCGAGCGCACTGTATTTCCAGCGATAATTAATTTCGCCGTTCTTGGCGGGGGCTGAGCCGAGCCAAGCTCGATACGCCACTCCGGTCGCGCAGCTTCGGTCCACCCGCAATTTTCGAAAATGACGACGACACGACAGATTCGCGGACGCCGCCCTTACGGTCCCCCGTCCTCTTTCCGCCGAAAAAGGAATAAAAATCCATATCGTGCGTTACCGGCGAGTTTTTGTATACACGTCACTCGCGGAACGACGTCCGCGTCGACATAATTCAGACATATCGTCGGGGCGCCGCGCGAGATGCCGCCGACCGCGAATATATTTTTACGTTAGTTTAGCTCGCGCTAATTCGCCGCGGCGAGTGCCACGGGGGAGCGCCCGCGAGAGGATGCGCCGCGTCCACCTCCGACGATGAATTCCACCGGGAATGCGCGCGGGGTCGTGACATGATGAAAGAATAATATACGCGAGAGGAATAAGGAATAAAATACAATACGTCGCGTCAGCGAGAGGCGCTCGGTGATACTTCCGTCAGGCTGTCAATGTGCGTAATAAGTTTATTTATACGTTCGCGTAATTTCTATCTTTTTTAATTTGTTGAGGATATCTCGTTACACTGGACGGAGTCTTGTATTTGCCCTTTTGCTTTTTTCCCCTACATGTTTCCAAACGTCATTCACCTCCGACGACAAATTATATTCACAGTCTATAATTTATTCATCTTGATTACTGTCCATCTTTCTAGCTCATGACCTCCGATGGTCTGTAAGTAAGAAATGAAAATCCAATAAACCGCACATGTGATTAACCGATCGGTAGGTACGGTCGAGTCAACCTGGGTAGACTTTTGCGTGAACGACCGATGTAAAATTTGCGTCCGCTCTGTAATAGCGTGGAATCGAAAATGATCTTCGATTGATGCGCGGGTGGATTAGTAGCAGGTGCAAACGTCTTCGCTCGCGTATAAAGACTTCGCAGGAGCGGAGAATAAGATTCCCACGTTAATACGTCAGCGGAAGTTAGAAAAGCGATTCTACCACGCGCGACACAGTTTTCTCGAAGTGGAGGGATATTAAACGTCATTTTGCCTGAATATACCAGAGGTAGACTCCCGCTTCGCACAGACACATTTTCACCGTCGGGTATTTTATTCTCGAGATCGGCTCCCGATAAAGCTGTAAAAATCTCCGGTTATCGCTCGCGTGACCGTTTTCAATTTTTGTCCATCAGCCATTCGCTGCAGTCTACTGTTGCTAGGCACTCGAGATTCTCAATAATAAAGAGTCTCCATAAACTGTTGTATAGTTACCTGAGTACTCAAACAAGCGGACCAAGCAAACTAAGCAACGAATCCAATTATATTCCAGTACATCGAAATTTTATATATCAAGAAAATATCCACCGAATGCCGTCTCCTATTCTCTCGGCGAGAGAACGGCGACGGCAGAAGCCGTGAGAAGTCTAAAGTCAAGATCCCGGGGCTTCTTCCACCGTTTACACGGGATAATCTGAGCCCTCGAGCGGCAGAAGAGCGGCGCCTCGTCGTGCGCGCTGTAGATATAACGCCCGTCGCGATACGTCGAGGATAGCGGCGTTATGGGGCAGGCAAATATTTTACGTGGACCGTACACACATAATTTCGGCACCGATACGATGTAATCTCGAGTCGGCGCGGCCGCGGCCGTAATAAAGCCCAACGATACTCTTTCGCGGTATGCAAAATAATGCGATACGCTAGGCACTTTTGTGGGAAAGAAGGTAGAAAGGGGGCAGGAAAGCGGCTCTCGCAGCCCGATGGCGAAAATGGGGAGCTTTCGTGCATCCGTGGCGCGGTGGGACGGCGAGGGGGGAGGGAAGCTCGGGGCGCCGCGCCGGGGCGAATTTATCGCGTTATTATTGTTATTCTTGTTATCGATTATCCTCGTACAATAAGCGCCGCTCCGTGGCTATGTACACCCGCCGGCATCGTGTCTATATACCGCATAATGTAGTGTATGCGATACCATGCCGTAAGCCGAAGAAGAACGGGAACGCGAGCGCGACGTGCTGCGCCGTGTCGTATGGAAATAAAGGAAATCTCGCGGTGCACGCGAAAGGTCCCCACGTACGATTTCTGCGGCACCGCTGGCGCAGCGGCGCGAGAAAAAGTGAAAACTGATAAGTAGGAGCTCGACTTGGAAAAAATATATGGTGCGCGTATGGTGCGCCCGCGTGCGAAACACCACCAAGAAAGCGGCGCTTACTCGGCGAAAATTAATTCCGCAAATAAGGAGAAATTGTAGGACGCACGTGCGTCGTTCGCGTTGGCCATTTGGTTCGTTTCCCCTTAAGGAGGATTCGCGATTTAACGTCGTTCTAGAGTAAATGGAAATAAAAGTGAAACAAGCGGCGTAAAAACAAAGATCTGGGAAGACAAGATTAAAGAACGAGAAATTCGCGCAATTAAAGGATAAAGGAGGGACGGGGGACGAGAGAAAGGGCGTGGCTAATTGCACCGGTAGAGGTCTTATTATCGGCGCTAATTCTAAAATGCGTCGTTCACGTCATTTTAATTTTGCTCTTACAGTGTTGCGAATCGGCGGGGGAGGGATGATGCCCTCTTGTAATATTCTTTCCATTTCATTATGTAATGCACAGTTCCGTAATCTCTTGCATCAGCGCGGGAAAATATTCTCTTCTATTTTTCCACCGGTGGAATTTTTCCAATGTTACTCCGGCGGATTACACGGCGTTGTGTTCCATTCCTTTTATGCAGCCTTTTTTCGTTATTATTGTGAATCGTATGCGTTTGCGTCCCGGCGAAAGGGCCGCGCGCGCGCACACGGAAATGCCCTAGAGGACCTCTGGGATACGTCAGAGACGCATCCTTTGGCCATCGTTTACCGGAGCCTTTTTGCATGTTAGCATTGATTATATCTCAGCCATCCCGGAGCGAGATTACGTAAAAGTAAAATCTACTTCGACCGCTGCGGATGATTTTCCGCCATTCGTCTAAAACGTCGAAAAACGTCCAACGTTCTCCGTATGGAGATTCGTGGAGGGTTCCACGTCTTCTGGGACATTCTGCGAGGCAAAGTTACGCGCCTTCATGGCCGCGATAAACTTTTTGCGTGGCGGCCAGTAATTTGTCGCTACGGGACCCCTGCGTTAGTGGCGTGACCGGCGCCCAAAATTTGAGATTGAAGGGCTCGGAAGAAAAATGGAGCGCGATAAGGCTGCCGGAAAAGAGAGAGAGAGCGCGCGTGCTCAAGTTTTCCCTTTTCCCTTGTCGCGATATGCGAAACACACTGGCGCGCTTACTCTTTCATTACATATTCCGTGCCAATCGCACGTCTCGAGATAATGCGGTACATACGCACAGGGCGGACGCGGGGGAGCGGGGGGGAGGGGCACGACATTAATTCAGGGCTCGATGCGAGTTTAATCGCTCGCGCGGTAAACGATAGCGTAATATCGGCGATCACGGATAACGGCGGGCACTCGATGAAAATTAATCGCGAGACAGAAAGGAACGAACGTAAACTTCGTTTACGGCTACGCTACGTAAATCCTTCGCCCTTCGGTCTGCCCGCGCACTTTTATCGCCCGATTACGACGCTCGGAACATGCTTCCGTTGCTCTCAACAGATTATAATTAAATCATACGGCTTGCGCGGCTGATAGCTCTTAAAAAAAAACGATTTATTAGTATATAATGTTAATAGCATGTTATATTATTAATATTATGTATCGCATCACATACAATCGTGAGTGTGCCACGATTACCATGTTTTAATATCATATTCTGGGGATTAATTAGAACCGAAAATATTAATATGAAAATGTCGAAAATATTACAACGGTTTTCAGGTAATAAGCAATTAAAATTGACCAATATTTTGTTGCGAACAAAGTAAATTTCATTTTTGAAATAAATATGTTAAATTTAATACTCTCTCTGTGCGTCCCTTATGGACATATCGAAATCGACGTGAAACGTAATGAGAGCTGAATATATGTCCGGCATTTATTTTACATTTATGATACGTCAATTCCGTTTCTCCTAGAACGGCTAACGCATTCATTTTGATGTAGGATACTTGCTTACGATGTTCGCAAGGTCGCCATTCGTGCGTCGAGCCTCGAGCTGACCGGCAGCATTGTCGCACACGCGGGCGCGTCCCAAGTGGGTAGTTAGTGGCACGTATCACTTCATTATTTCTCGAAACGCGATTGCGACGAGTAAAAGATGCCAAACAGTACGCGACATTGCCATACGATCGCAATAATCAGTGAATATAACACATGATCGATTAAGTCTCGCATTTGACAATTCCTAATCGTACTGAAACGTCGATCTATATGATAGACATTTTGCGCGATCTTTTTATTTAGTTATAGATAATAATTATTTCATTGCTATGACATTTGGAGTCCGATATTTTGAAAGTTTTGTTGAATTAAATGTAATTTGCGTATATTATATTTTGATTAAAAGTGTGGAGTAACATATTATATATTTCAGGATGATCTATCTTAATTAGCTATTACTTTGATTTTAATCGCATCCTTCGCGCAGTATCGTGGTGAAATATTAACGTGCACATGATTGTATGCATTAACTGTGTTTTCGTGAGTGAGTGGTGTTAGTGCCATTAAAGAAGTAGCGGCCAAAGGAGAGAGGGGACCTGGAAGGCATCGGGCAACGTTGGAGGTAAGTAATTTATTTATTATTTTAGTAATTATACTTTTGAAATTAATTATTTATAATTATGCATGCTATAATTTTTCAAAATTTCAATTGTTCGGAAAATTGATGTAGTTTAGATCTTTATATTTTACAATTTGACGTAATTAATGTAGTTTAACTCTGCAATTACATCATATCGATGAATTATAATGTATTCTTATTCGAGTTAATACGTCTGTGAAAATTATATCAGATGCATATAAAAAAATTAAATGCAGTTGTATATATCTTTCAAGTTGAGAACACGAGAATGTTGCAGATAAATACTCATTTCACAGATCTACTACTTTTAAATAAATGCATTAGACTAGATTAATTTTAATATTTTAATTTTAATGTTCCGAAATGTGTATCTATCGATTTATTGTACGTGCGAGAATGCACAAGGCTCAGACAAATAGAATAAATTGAAACATAATTATTTGACGTATTTTAATGTATTATTGGCGCATATCATATATTTTCATGCAAAGAATATCACGAAGATATGATATTCTAATAATATCATGGCAATTTTTTAACGTATCAAAAACGTTATAAATGATTATATTTTCTGGTTTAAACAAATGGTAAAAATTAAGGAAAAAAATGGAGAAAGTTAAATTGAACTGTAGCAATTAAAATATTGTAACAAAAACTGTAACAAATACTGTAACAATTAAAATACTGGCATATCGAAAACAAGGCTTTTAATCAAATTTCTTCGTGGTATTCATATCTTATGGATGACGAATATCGAAAAAAGATATTTATTTATATGTTGTATTTACATGAAGTAAATATGAATTAATATTCGTAAAACACGTTGGGAAAAAATTAATAATATTTAAGTATGCAGTTTTATTTTTTCTTTCTTTCCATTTCTAAATAATTTTTTAACAGAATTCGAGAAACTTGCTTTTGGTATCTCTATATTTATTCAAGAGTAAATATTACATAAATTGCTATACGAGAGACAGTAATATCCAAAGATTTTTTCGATATACGTATTTTCGATATAGTATAAAGATAAATAAAGGGACAGGAAATATTGCATGTAAAATCAAATAACATTCCAATTAATTTATTTAATAAAAACACACAAATTAATAATTATGAATCATATTTATTGTCGTGACATACCAATTTTATCGTAATAATTCTTTATGGCCTATCTATAGTTATGTTTACCGGCAACGTGGCTATATCATTTAAGACATAATAAAAATGGCATGAGGTCTAATAAATATTTCATTACGTCGTAAAGAATTCTTCTACAACTAATAGCTATACGTGCGTAAGCGCAATTACGTATGATATTACCCCGAACACGCGAACTTTACGCGATCCCATTGGTCAACTTGACTCGCTTATAACTCGAAAACTATTGCGACCCCGACATTTTCGTGTCAGGATTTTGCGACTATAATTAATGTTCGGGACGCTCCACCAAGATGCCGTGCTGGGGACACCGTGTATATTATTATTGCTATCGCTGTATCATATTCAGAGTATCGGAGATTTCGCCGTAACCGTGATGGACGGAGGGTGATTAATTGCGCTGCCGTTTCTTTGGAAATGGGCAGGAGAAGAGAATCGGCGTTTCCACGGAGAGAAATCCCGCCCTCTCTTTGCCGTGGAATTTCTCCCGTCGGACGCGCTACGCTCAATTTCCACGCACTCCATTCTTCCTGTCCGACGGTACGACGGGTATCCCCAATTTTCCCGACCGCCCCACGGACCACCCTTCACTTAACGCCACTTAAGAGAACGTTACGTCAGCGATCGCACCGGCGATCGTTACTCCGCTGCGCTGCGCTCCCATACACGTCGTTGTTCCGATAACGGAGATCTCTCCATCTCTCTCTCTCTCCCCCTCTCCTCCCTTTTGCGTTCTATCTTTCTCTCTTTCTCTCTCCGCCCGTCATTATTTCGCCACAATACCGGTGCCAGGAGCGGCGGGCAAGGAGGATAACCTTTGTTACGCGCGAAATGGAAAACGGTCGGACGATTTTTCAACGTCGATGCCTAGTCCGGTTCGGTTAAGGTTTCTACGCGGCGCGCCAGGTGAACCCGGGCGACCTTATCGACGACCAAGTCCGATACGGATTTCCGGTACGACACCCGGTACACGGTCGCAACTGCGGCGAGCAGTCGGATGTGTATGTGTGGTTGCGTGGGCACGTGCATGCACGCGAACGTGTATGCACATAGACGACTTGTGTGCGTGCGCGATGCGCCTGCGTGCGTGTGCGGTTGTACGGCGGACCCCCAGCCATGACACAGGAGCCAATATTTGTACGGGCGGTTGGCATCAGTTTCCCTGGGCCGCCGGATCCCCTCGAAAGCGACCTCCTCGTATTTATCGTGCAAACGACCGTCGATCTCGACGGAGCTCGGCCATCAATCTATAAACGCTTAACTTGAAAATTGGAGCGGCCAACGTGGCTACGGGGCACGGAGACGCCGGCCGCGAGAAGAAGGTCGTCGGTCGTCCCGATGTCTACCCGTATTTCAGGGGGACAATAGATTCACCCGAAACGAATGCTCCGAGAAACCTATATAACGACAGTAAGACGATATTTCCCATAGAAGATTGCGAGGGACGACTCCCCCGTGCCTTTGCGAAATCGATGTTCAATTACAGAGTTAATGCTTGAAAATCGAGAATTCAGCCTGCGTCTGAATAACAGATACCTCCTCATTTTACTTCGGGATTATTTCAATAGCGAAACTCGGTCATCGAGATATATATTATATTTAATAGAAATAGAAATTTCGAATTTCCCGATGATCGAGAAAATATCTCGTTAGGGGAGGATCGTTGTTTTCGAAATCTCGCTCTGTCATCGTTATATTGAATCGGGGAAAGTCTCGATTTCAATCTACGCTCTCGCGAAGAAAGAGGGAGGGCGAGTGTTGCTGCCGCCGGGCGATAGACGATCTTGCGGGGCCTCTGCGCTAGTCCCTCGCTATCACTCGCTCGTTACTCAGGGTCTTTCATTTTATGAGATTACCCCGTCGAACGTTAATCCATTTTGCGCGACTTCTCCTACCCCGGGCGTCGTAAAAATCGTCTATTGTGTTCCGCAGGAGATCGCCCGACGACTTGGAGTAAAGGGCCCCCTTCCCACCAACGGTGCCTTTGTGCGAGCGTCAATTCTTTCGAACGGCGGAATTCACCGTTCGAGGCTTATCCGTGGAATCGGATTTATATTGCAATTTTTCGGCAAAGTTTGCGCGAATGTATAGAGAGTTACGTACTCGGGGAGTCTTACGCGAGTCCAATCCGGTGTAAGTCCGGGATCCGGCTGTAACACGCCGTCTTAATACGGCAATTAGGATTAGGATTAATGGGACGACTGGGATTAGAAAGTCGGATCTCCGTGATTTTGACTTACGCGCTGCCACGGGAATCATTTGCATAGGCATTCGAGAGACGTCCGGGGATCCTGACTTAAGAACGTATTCGTGCAGAAGGATAAGTATCGAGATAATGACGCTCCGCGTTAAAATTTAGAGACGCGAATCAACAATAAAATCGCGTTTTCTTATCATTTTTCCACTGAAAATTCCGTTCCGATGTAAGGAGCTAATCAACGGAACGAAAGGCGCCAATTACAGGCGAGTTTCGTCCACGTGTGCGCGAATACGTCGCATTGAAATTAGCATAATCCGTGCTGGGCGTGCGAGCGTAATCTTTCGCGCTTCTACTCTTTAAACGCACCTGCTTCGGCAGGATAACGCGTTGACGCAGGAGGACTGTTGACCCCCGGGCGTTTTATGGCTCGTGGCTTAGGCTTTGGAAGTGCGTTTCATGCAGGTGACGGCGGCGTAATTATATATCAAAGGCCGCGATTAAAATGCGAATGCAATATTCACGCGCGCTCGCATTTCGGTAATCCTCTCTCTTGTATTATTCCTCTCTCCTCTCTCTAATTTCGGATGTTTTTACTTTTTCAAAACACACCTCGCCGAGAGATTGCGGGAGAGGGAGCCGGGGCCACGTCGCGGCGTCGTTATCGTCGCGCGGGCTCGCACGGCCCGCTATATTAAATGATAAATAATAAAACGAATACAAAATTATCCCCGTTTCTAGATTAAAATAACTTTGCATTATTCATCGGTACTCTTTTTTTTTCGTCGGAATATCACACAAAGCATCATCTGGCGACACGCGTGACACGTGACGCAAGATCCGCTCGCACGTGTGAACCGCCGGATAAAACAAGAGGCGGCGATTTAAATCTCCGTCGTATAATCTGAATTACAAATACAAGTTACGTGTACACGCTCAATCCCACTCGCCTTTTTACATCGCTCGCGAAAGACGCGATATACTGCGTTCGATAATATAACGTGACAAAGAGTTGACTTCCACGTGATGTGAATGGTATATCCCTACTTCGGTATATACCCTCGTTTTTTTCCTTTTCGCCCTCTCGCGCTCGCTCGTGCATTTCAGGGATTTTCGCGAAACACCCTTCGTCAGGTAACGCTGATGTTGTTATACAGTAGCTGCAATCGAGTGAGTGAAAAGGTGATGAGAGATAAAGGTCGACGTTGCAGCGCCGTCAACGTCGCTCGCCGCCGTCCTTTTTTTCGGCGACGTCGGGGGAAAAAAAGGAAAGAAGAGGCGAATTACGTTGCGCCCATTTAGGACGACCCGGATAATTTCGCGCATGTCCGGGAGAAACGTCGAGATTTATATATCTCCCACATTCGCGGAGACGGACGCTCGTTAGGCGTATCACTCCGTCAAACGGCACGGTAAAAAGCGACGGCGATTGCCGCGATCGATTATCGATAGCCGTCGGTTGGCTGGCTCGCCGATCGTGTCGGTAGTTGTTTTGCAATCCGGTCTACGTAATTAGGCTTAATGCGCAACTGAACCCGACGCTTTACATCGTTGTCCATCGTATTTCTTTTTCCGTCGCCGTCAGTCTTTTTTATCGGCGCGCATCCATGACTCGAGAGGCAAAACTTGAGAGAGAAAGAGAACTACGCGAGAGCTTTCAAATCATTATTTGATGCGAATCGACAGATTGTGTATTGACCGCATTATTCGGCATTTTTCCCTTCCATACCGCGAATATCGTCGACGGAATAAATGCGCCGCAAGTGAAGCGGGTTTCATCTTCTCGGAAAGTGTATACCGATAAAATATACATGGTAGAAGCATATTCCGAGCGATGCAGTAAATCTGGTCATCTTCCGAGTAAGATTCCGCCTGTAATCCAGGCATTGTGCCTTTCAAATATCGGACGCGAAAAGATGCATGCGTATACCTGCCTCTGCCGACTGTTCCGCGACTAACGTTCGATATGAAAACTTGGAGTGCCTGTAATCCGTGCGCAATTTGAAAATCGGGAAGTATTCAGTAACTCTTTATCTTGATAGTGAAATTTTTGTTGAAGCAAACTCCGCGCTCTCCATCTCCCGTGCCGATTCAAGGAGTTTTCAAGTTTTCACGATTCCCCGTCAGGAGAGAATCGACGACTGTTGTTCAGTTCGAAGGATTTATAGACGAAGGTCGATAGATCTTCAGATACGTTGACAATCGCCTCGTTAATAGCCCGCGTCATTTATCATGCTCGGCGCCGCCGGAGGGGTTCGGCAATGTACCGATGTGTATCGATAATGCGCAAACTATCGTGTACGAAAAGAGCACGGACGTGTCTCTAGATGAAAGCCCGATTGTAGCGAGCGATCCTACGAAGAATCGTACGGTGCAAATCGTCAGTCACAGTAATAACGCCGAGCGAGCGAGCGAGCGAGCGAAGAGTCTCTATTCGGGATCGCGCGCGGATTCCGCGCGGATTCGCGATCGTAGATAAAAAGGTCCTGTAAACACACCGCGCCGTGCCGACTCACCGCGACGTATACGAACCAACACGCGGATTCCTCGCGTAATATCGCGATCGGGAGTGATTAATGGCGGAGGCGCGCCGTTTAACCACCGCTTTTACATCCTGACACGGGGTGGTGGCCCCGGAGGCGTTGGTGAATCGCGGGGGCCACGGCCGCGAGTCAAAGGGGGATGGTACGGGGACGAGGGGGGAAAGAGAGAAGAGTCCGAGGGGAAGGCGCGGTAAGAATAATACGAGGTCTATAAAGGAAACGTAGAATGGCTGTACAGATAAAGTG
>VBVR01003544.1:0-17265 GCA_011638315.1 Tetramorium parvispinum
ATCGGCATAAACGATGTCACTTATTCATTTCTATCAATCTGTGTCTCTCGCTTTCATTTCTCTTCCAGGATTTTAATTAGATTTCTGGTGAGTATAAAGGTAGCTTGAGTAAATGGAATATACTTGATTTTGTTCTCGGTACCGTCTTTATTCTCAAACAGCCTAGATTGCATTTAGATTCAAATCCCAGATAAAGTTCCGAGAAAATTCTGTGAAATTGGCACTCCGAAATGCGAATTTGTACAAAATTGATATGGCATTTGATTAAAAATGTAAAAAAAATTGATGACACTTCTAAATGTATACTCATAAGTATTGAAATTTTTTATTTTTTTTTGCAAGTTGGACAAAAAAATAATTTATGGACAAATTGTGGACAATGAAAATGCCATATTAATTTTATAAAAATTCATATTTCGAGATGCTAACTTTACAAACCTGTAATTCCGGTAGAATTGGCAAATATAATGCAGTTAATTGATACTAGAAATTCTACTTTTTAACGTATAATAAGCATTGAAAGACCTAATGCTTTCAGAATGTGACATTATGTGGAATAAAAATCATTGAGAATCAGATCGTGTATTATGTCGTAAGGTACACGTGAGAATATATTGAATCGTAACGGTGGGAGATAGCAAACACTCCTGAAGGTCTCGCGATACGGTTTCTACATATGAGAACCATTAAGAAATATCTAAAGCGAAAAAGTGGCAGACACTAAAAAAAAAAGAAATACTTAAATACAATAAAAACAGAGAAATAAAATACGAAAAATACTAACGCCAATCGCTCGAACGAGAAATATGCTGATATGCAGATCCACTAATGTCAACGTAACTACAGTTCTATTTCCAGAGTCTCTGGAAAAAGCAATTCCAATCAGATCCATTGTACAATATTGTTGCGAGTATTGTCCGCTCATATGTCCGTGTTGTACTTGTCACTCTCACACGCGCGTTACTGTAAGTACTGAAAACGAGAAGAGGACGTACGTATTACATCTACAATTTGATTTACCTTTACCATAATTCAAGTGCTAGATATACATATACATATGCATATCTATATCTATATCTATATCTATATATATATATCTATATATATTAATTCGATACACACGAGAGATGTAAAGGCGGGCGGTTTTCCTCAGCCCCTCTACCGGTTTTTCCACACGGTGGTGAGGCTGAGTGAATATGCCGAAAGAATTAATTCCCAGAACCCCCTCGAAAAGGCCTGTAAACAGTGAGTCGGTGAGTAGCGTCATGCTGATTCATGAGACGATGTCTTAATGTCGCTTCTTACTAATAATGCCGTTTACGGCAGGTAGGAATGAGAAGTTTACTTTGAGAATGTGTGTGAGAAAATATATATCATCCTGTGGAAGGTATGGGGTGCAGGAAAATGAAGCAGTGATCTGTAAGTAAAAGATTTGCGAATTGCCAAGTACCTACGACGTCCGTTGTAGTCAGTTGGTGTCATTTTACATCGCGAGAGTTTTCATCAGAGATGAATTTTTTTTCCCCTCTATTTCGATGTCGATTCTAAGATTGCAAGAAACAAGGAAAAATTGCTCGGTCCTCTTCCGCGCCGATTCCTCGCAGCTGCCGCTGCGCGAATCGGCGCAGACTTTGAGATTAATAGTAGTCTTTTTATTATGGAACGCGGCCTTAAATACGATCGATTAAGGAAATTTTTAGCATAGACTCGTTCACGCGATATATATTTATCAATACCTTTGGCAATTTGCAACATCGTGTCTCGGCAGAGAAAATATGAGTGGTGGCATGACGCAGAGAGACGTGTGATTAGGCGGATTAGTACAACAAGCGCCAGTTCCATTAGAAAAATTTTCTTCAACCATTGGATGTGTACGTATTGAATCCGTTTTTTTTTCTAAAAATTCGTTTAGCAGCCAACGTAAGACACAATTCGTGCCGTACGTAAAATAGTATATTAAACCATTATAGGCTGTAAGTTCTCTTTCGTAGAAAAAAGTGAAACATTATGAAACTTAAGGTGTGTGCTGATTATAGCTTCATTGCCATCGCATTCTCGTGTCAGGCGGAGAACTGTTGCCACCCTGTAAGTGAAAACAACAAACTATTTATCTGTACAAACTGCATTTCTACTTTTACACGCGATGCTAGATCGCTTGACGATCTCGATCGCTTCATTATTGTATCACTCTATCTTAGCCCGTGCAGGAAGACGAACTCACGTTTCCGTGAGTTCACGTAATAAGAATGAAAAGAACGAAAAAAAAGATAAGGAAAAGATGAACCTATTGGACCGCCTTATCCTAAGGATATAGGCGACATATAAGCTCAGAATTTTTGTCGTGTTATCATCTCTGTCTCTCTCCTATAGATTATCGATTCGTGCTATTTTCCAGTCGCGGCATCGCGACCAAGTACGTTATATTATATTCTTGTCAAGTAAGAAGTATCTCGTAAATACGCAAATGTTGGGAAGGGTCTCTAACTCGTATAACGCATAGAATCGATAAGGCCCACGTACGATCGCAGGGATCGTAAATCTAATCATGATCTGATTTGTAAATCGTAGCGCATGGACCTGGGAGAATGCCCCCAGATTCACGATTTGGCCCTACGGGCTGACTACGAGGCCGCGCAAAAGAAGAAGGATCACTTTTATGACATTGACGTGAGTATTAATCTTATCATCTTATATTGAAATTATAATTGTTCTTGTAATAATGCGCTCATCGATGAGTTTCTTCGATTAAACGTATCGTTTCGGATCGTTTATTCGATTTACAATCATCGAGAAGCATTCTAAAATTCCGATTGAAATTCTAACGTCTTTCTCGAATTTCTAGGCAATGGAACATCTTCAGAACTTCATCGCCGACTGCGATCGCCGTACAGAGCAAGCCAAGCAGCGACTGGCGGAGACGCAAGAAGAGCTGAGCGCAGAGGTGGCGGCGAAGGCGAACAACGTCCACGTGCTCGCCGAGGAGATCGGTAAGAAACTAGCCAAGGCCGAGCAGCTCGGCGAGGAAGGCAATATCGAAGAATCGATGAAGCTGATGGGCGAGATCGAGGAGCTGCGCAAGAAGAAGAACGAGGCCGAGCAGGAATATCGAAACAGCATGCCGGCGTCGAGTTATCAGCAGCAGAAGTTAAGAGTGTGCGAGGTTTGCAGCGCGTATCTCGGGATACACGACAATGACAGACGACTGGCGGATCACTTTGGTGGGAAACTGCATCTCGGCTTCATCAAAATCCGCGAGAAGCTCGCCGAGCTTCAAAAGACCGTCGAGGAGAGACGTAAGGAGAGGCGCGAGTCCATGCTCGACAGGAGACGGGACAGAGACAGGGAGGACCGCGACAAAGACCGTGATAGGGACAGGAACCGCGGAGGATTGGGCTACAGAGACCGCGACCGCGACAGAGATCGCGACCGCGACCGTGACCGGGATCGAGACCGTGACCGTGACCGCGATCGTGATCGCGACCGTGACCGTGACCGCGATCGCGAGCGTGATCGCGATCGTGAACGCGATCGCGAGCGGGATCGCGAGCGTGATCGGGACCGGGAACGCAGGGACAGCGGTAGGAGAAAGTCACGATCTCGCAGTCGCAGTCGTGGAAGAAGGTTTGTGAATTTCACTTTTTGATCGTAGCGAAAATAGATTCCTCTTTCGCATCTGAGTGAATTAAAATTAGCAAAATTAACAAACGTATTTCCCATTGTCACACAACGTTTCTCGAAAACTCGATATTCTTGTTTCAGATCAAAACGTTCCCGCAGTGGCAGCCACAGCCGTCGATCTCGTTCTCGTCGCAGTGGATCTAACGACCGTAAGAGATAAGAGACAAGATGTATAAGGACTATGCTCAATGGTTTCTTTTTCCTTCTCGCAAGCGCATTTTCGTATATATAACATGTAACACCAAACCGTGCGCACGAGAAATTTGCGCTGATTGTCCGATAGCGAATGCGATATCCCATTTTGACATAATCTTTGTACATTACTTGTCATTCAATACGTTACTACTATACTATTTATGCCGAATCTATCTTATTGAGATATGTCTTAAATTTCGTTTAGATCTATTCTATATGTAATCTATTTTGGCTCTTGAAAATAGTTTAATCCACTGTAAATAAGAATAGCTTAAGTACAACTTGTATTGGCAGTTGTTACATGTTTATCATATTTGAACATATACAATAATAAATATTAGTAGTATAAATAATGCCCTCGGCATTATATGAATTCTTCTGGATACATCCAACTAAGTCAAATCTCCGTTATTAGAAGCATCAGAAGCATAAATTATAAAACATTAAACTTCCAGTAACAAGGTAAGCAAACTCTCTTGATACAAATTTCCTTCATGCTATCGTCATATTTCATGTTAGAACGTTACTTGGAAAAGAATGTGATCTAAATTTTAAAGTTATAAACATTTTGAAATTTCGTGCGAAGTTAGGTTAAAGAAAAGTCAATAATTGAAACATCTGGCTGTAACATTGAATTAAAAAGATGAACAACCCAGTGATCTTTAGTTAATTAGATGCGGTTGGTGGTCACGCCTGATACGACTGTCGGTATTATCGGTAATCAGTGCTCGCTTATAATAAAATTAGTTTTTAACAGTATTAAATTTGATTTATTATTGTACATATGTTTCATAAATAATAATGCATATTTGACACTATATATTGCTACGAAACTACATTTTTTTCCACAGTTATCACTCCATGGTTATTTAAATTCGGAGGATAATGAAATTACAATTTTAAATAAAAATAGAATATTATCGAGCCCTAAATACATATATTTACAAAACAATAATAATGATAAATCATAAGATTATTAATTATAAGTATATTATAAGCTATCTAAATTTTAATAATTATGCCAACTTTTGTAATATTGTCGGTTTTTAGTCGGTTTGTAATATTACTTTGTCGGTGTGATATATGTAACATAAAATTCGTAAACATATAAAAAATGTTTTAAATCATTTTTTAATTATCAGAATTAAATTTCCAGACTAAAATCCGACTTTGATCGGTTTGAGCTACGATTTGCTTTAAATAAATTGCATCAAATTCTAGGGTGGAATTCTATTAATTATTGTGCCGTGCATTTTGATGTGTATATGCATATTAATATATCTTATTGTATTTTATACATATGTCTGATCCTTCAAAACATTTTTTGTACTACAGACTACATAAATTGATAAATAGATATCTATTCGAAATTCTAACATGCGTTATAAATTATTTGAAATGAACTTAAGAAAAAATGAAAGTGTACCTTATTGTTTTTTAATATGTATCCAATAATAATGCAATATATGTAAATCATTTCTAGATTATTTTGAATCTAGAAATCTAGAATCTATCATCTCTGAAAGAATTGTATAGCGCATTTTAGACATCCGATTTCTTTTGTTTCTATGTTATTTTTATGTGCATATATATCAATATGTGTTTCAGTAAACATTTTTGTTGCAAAGTTTCTCTCCTTATGGACTGATGATACATTGACGTACATATACATTGATTTTAGAAAAAAAGATATATTTCTCAAATACAATATTTCAATGTCTCGAATATCAAATTAAGTCCAGCCTCATTAAATACAATCATAAAATCGCTTTTCGATTAAATAATTCCTCTCGCCCTCTGAGTTGTCTTCTAATAAAGAGATGATTATTGAATCGGCTGCGTCTCAATCTTCACTCCCCATCTGATTCAAGTATCAATTGTATGTACAAACACAAATGTAAGAGTCGTATATACACGAGATAAACCTAAATCGTTAAATCTGCGGCTGAACGCGTTCCGACTCGGCGTAAGCGAGCGAGGAATTGAATGTAACGTCAGCTCTTCGTCCGCTCCGTTCTCCAATTCATAGGCCGATATTCATAGTCAGTTCTTATATTTAAGATCATCTTAAGTACAGTCTTATATGATTTTAAACCAATCACAGAGCCGTATTAGCTTCTTAAGACATTACTTAAGACGGTCTTGAAATAAGAACTGACTATGAATACCAGCCATAGATCTCGATTATCAAAATACGTGGGACGTCACACGAAGCTTCCTGATAACCCGAGATTCGAAAAGGCAGCGATTATTCGATCGTGTTGAAATTTATCTCGATCTGTTCGACGTGGGACTCAACGTTGTTGCCTTCGTCTAACCGTGACTCACGATGGCGATGTCGAAGAGTTTGATTAACTCGTTGGACGATGCCGTGTCCGAGACTCTGTCGGGATTAACCTACACGTATCCGCAATTAGAGCATCATGTATCGCACAGAGTGGTATTGTCACGAGACGTATGTATCTAAAAATATATGCTTCTGTTCGCGTAGTGCTAGCGTTTCATTATGATTAAATAACAGATGCGTTTATAAAGCATTTGATATGTGGAGCAATTTCATTCCCGGATAGTCAAGCAGATTGATTGCAGAAACTCGGCAGAATCTGTCGTTTTATAATAAAATAAATGATGCGTTCTATTTATATTTGTAAATTGACTTACATGTGTCACTGAGCCAATTACACATTCACACATTATTTTGTTGTAAATAATATATTTCAGGGTAACAGATACGCTTACAAAGTATTCGCTACATGGAGCAATTTTATTCTTCAGCATTCTTGTAAATAATACAGATATTTCTCTCAACTTTTTATTTCTATAAATAAACAGAATTTGACATTGTGATATGCTCGCATTAATTAAAGTTTAATTTAAAAACTTGAATTATAAGAAAATTGTGTATCATTGTGTTAAATATTTCAGATTTTCCAAATTTGACGATTTTATTCTTTGAAAGTTTACTGCATTTAATAACTAATCTTATTTAATATGCCCTTGGATTAAATAGTCGTTTATATGACTTTGTTGTAAATAATATATTTTTCCGAATACAATTTATGTATTTACACACTTTAGCATAAAGATCGTCGAGATAAAGTGGCCTTGGTTTGCGGCGGCGGTAGTGGACACGAACCGTTTGCTGCGGGTAATTAATGTCTGCATCATATATATTACGTCTTTTATTTGTTGCATTAAGTTGAACATCTGAATCAGCATCAATTTCGTTAGCCTCTCTTTACGTGTGAAAAATGAATAGAATCTTTCTAAAATAAAAGAAAATCGAGTAATGTTTCACTTGTAAAATTTTCGATTTGTACTTTGTTTTTTTTTTTTATACGAATACTTTAAAAAATGTTTAAACTAGCAGAAGTTTTAATAAGAACTTCGTGTACGAAACTTTTCTTTTTCATATTAGGCTTTGTTGGCAGCGGCATGTTAACAGCTTCTATAGCGGGATCTATTTTTGCGGCACCTCCATCTACTCATATCACATATGCTCTTCGGCGCATCGCGGAGAACAGCAAAGGTCTTTTTATTCTGCCTACTTACTATTATAAAGTATAACAGATTCTTCATTAACGTCACGTTAACATCTCCCTTCAGCTGGCATTGTGGTCGTGGTGCCTAATTACACGGGGGATTGTCTGAATTTTGGTATAGCAATCGAAAAGGCTCGACAAGCGGGTGTCATGGTAAATAAAAATCTCATTTGCGGCTCACAAACAATGAACAAGTATATAGCGATAAAATATATTAAAGCATCGACGAATTTTAAATATTTCCATCATCTCGATGACATCAGGTGGATGAGATAATCGTCGATGACGACTGCAGCATTCCCGTAAACGAACGCAGCGTCGCCGGGAAGCGCGGACTGGTGGGCATGCTATTCGTTATCAAAATCGCCGGCGCTCTCGCCGAAAAGGGTTTCCCCCTGTGCGAGGTAGCGGAAATCGCGCGACGTGTTTCACAAAGCATTGCGACCTACGGTGCCGGATTGTCGGCGTGCGCTATACCAGGTATAATACCGCGACAATCGACGCTCGTAACCGTCACCGTTACGTTTGCGCCGTATAATCACGACATAATTACACACACGTGCTGTTATGCGCGACCAAGCGCTTCTGTACGCAGCTGTTCCCCCGTCCGATAGATCATCAGCATCCGGACAATGTGTATTCCTTTATTATTGTTGCCCAGCCACTTTCTCAACATTTGGTACATTTACACAATAGATATATATGTTTAATTAAACGCAAAGCTATTTGATATCGCTTGAAGAAAAAAATTTTAATACACGTGACGTTCAATTTACATTTAGAATTGTAATTTAAAACCTAAATTATTTATTGCGAGGGAGGGAGGAGGGTAAATCGAGGAAAGGTTTGTCGTGCATCAAATATTTTAAGTTTTCTTCGGGCGAGTTCTTATCGGGAGGAAAAGTCAGTGTCATATAAAAGAATACATCTGCGGCTTAGAATTGCGATTTAGAATCACTCGTCGTGCCACTCTGACAATGAGAGAATATTGAATGCAGGTCAAGGTCTGATGTTCGAGCTTGCACAGGACGAGGTAGAGTGTGGGATGGGGGTGCACGGAGAAGCAGGATACGAGAGAATTAAGCTCAGGACCGCATCCGAACTGGTGACGCTAATGCTGAAACGCATTTGCGAGGCCTTATCTCTGTCCGCTAACGACTCGGTCGCGGTTATTGTCAACAATTTCGGTGCTCTGAGTCAACTGGAGCAGGGAATCGTCGTCTATGAAGTTGTAAATCAGCTTCGTGAGTATTTGCTCGTCGTCTTCAACGTCTGTACATAATGAATGCTGGTCGTTTATGAAATGAAGAATCAATATCTCGCTTTCTGGCGTCATCCTCAAGAAAAAAGTTACAAATTTGAAAGGCTTCCAAATTTATTAAACTATTAACGCCTACTCTTAGTGATTTTATTTTTCTACTTTTGCGTGACAAAAATTAGCATACGATTATCATAATTTTTTTTTTTGTTAACTCGTTAACTTTCACTTTTATCTTCTGCACTCGTAATGGCTTTACGTTTCTCTCGGTCCAGAAAACATGGGTATTCAATCTGTTCGCGTCTATTCCGGTACTTTAATGACATCCTTAAATAGCGTCGGGATACACGTAAGTTTGCTAAAGTTGACCGAAAGCCACAGGGACATATTTGTCGATTGTCTCGATGAAAAAACGACGGCACCTTGCTGGCCAGGCTGCGCCTACAGCATTCCTTCGACCTTAACGAGCACTCCGTTGAAAGATACGGAAAAGAGGAGAATGGAGAAAATAGGAATATCATTAAACGTGCGCGATCAGCGTCTGATCGAGTCATGTTTGAGAGACGCCTGTGCCGCTGTTATCGAGAAAGAGGCGTATCTCAACGGGCTGGACCGCGGTTGCGGAGACGGAGACTGCGGCTCGACATTGAAACGATTTGCCGATGGTACGCGGCGACATGCACGTATATCTCTTAATTTCCAATGGGTTTACTAACTTTACACGTGTCCATAGGTATTTTGAGCAATTTAGATAATTTATCACTGTCGCATCCGGCAGCGTTATTATCGGAGATAGCGGATATTGCGGAAGAACGTATGGGCGGAACTTCCGGTGCTCTGTATTGTCTATTTTTTACGACCGGTGCGAAAACGTTGGCGTCATTCGAGCAAGAAGAGGATGTGCGACGCGTTTGGTTTTACGCACTTCGCAGCGGATTAAATTGTTTAGAGAAATACGGAAAAGCGAAAGTTGGCGACAGGACTATGGTTTGCATTTGTATACATTATCGAAGAGTATATGTTATTATTAACAATACGGCATTCTGCAATATTAGGATCTGTTTGCCATATTGTCGCAAAGATTGAACTTATTGCGGAATGTACGTAGGGGTCATTTTAAAAAGTATAAAAAAAATTTCAATTAATATTTTTAGATCGACACGATGCACGCGGCGTGTACGACATACGAGAAATTGTTAAAGGAACATTCGAGCGATTTTTATGATAAAATATCCGCGGCGGCATGGGAAGGATGCTATTCTACGAGAGATATGAAACCACAGTGAGTAGAAGCGACATGTTATGATGGGCTAATGCGTTTACTTTAACGTGTGTCTATATTCTAAAACTTACAGAAATTTGAAATGGTATAAATTTTCAACATTTTTTAATTTAGTTGTTTTTTTGTAGTAAAACGTATTTAATTTAGCGATGCGCCTGTTTACAGGGCGGGACGAGCCAGTTATATAAAACAAGCTCAGTATTTAACAGAAGTAGACGCTGGAGCGTATGCCGCGGCAATATGGATTGCAGCTGTTGTACAGACGATTACGCATTTCAAAGAATAATATATTCGTTATCTTCCTTTTCCTTTTTTCTGTCACTTGACAATTTCTGAACATTGTTACCATAAAGGAAGATAAAACTCAATAATAAATAACAAGATTATTACTAAAATGGAATAAGGAAACCAATCAACGCTTATATTAACTATCTCTTCTATAGAACGTTTAGATATCGTAGGTATTATATCATATACTACTGACTGTATGAAATAAAGATAGTTGTGTGCCTGTTGTCGTAAATACAATAAAAAGTACACTTTTTTAATATACATTCCTGACGAGTACACAAATATTCTATAACGTAGAGATTATATCAAACTTAATATGCGCTACACAGGTCGCAGTTTTGGCAGTATTTTGCCGATTAATCGGATTACGATGTTTGCACCAACTGTCCATAAATGGACAGACTAAACTTTATACTATTTTATTTTACATGATAATATAGAATAAATAAGTAATTGTATTTATAGGTGTATGTACGTGTGTGTCTGTCTGTGTGTGTGTATATATATGTGTTTCACGAGATTATCCAAAGAGATTGGTCACAAAGCTGTTAAATCCGTTACTGATAGACGAGAAGATACCGCTGTTGGCATCGGCCGCGGTGTTAACTCCCGATTGGGGCCGATAGTGTAACGTATGATCGCGATGCGGATAAGGCCTTCCGCCGATGTTTCCGTTATATAAAACAGACCCATTTTCCTCATCGTACTGCCTCTGTTTAAAGCACAATGAACTTTAATGTTACGCTAAAATGTAAGAGTAATTAAAATATACACAGTGTTACGTCAACAAAAATCCGACATTTTGTATATTTCAATTGCTCTTATACGCGACAACAAGTGTCGCATCGCTCAGATAATAGGCGTTTAAAAGACATCATAAAGGATATGGATCTTTCGCATTTATTGGCGGTATTTTACTTACTTTTGTCGAGTAAAGGGTAACATTGAGAAGCGTTGGATGTTGTTCGATCACTACAAATTCCACCTCACGAGGTATGTATCCATTTGAAAACACCTAAAAAAAATGATGTCAAATTCAACATGATATAATGAGCGAAAAACGCAGTTTCTAACATATTTCTTATTCTATCACACATCTTTTACATTTTACCAGCACGCGCAAGGTAATAAGGAAACGGCTCTATTGGACAGGCTATTATTACATCTCGTGACATACCTCCAGTTTGTAAACTCCAGGTAAGAGGATTCTCCAAAATTCGCCATATTTCGTGGTCGAGAAACTGACATCTCGCGATTTCACTTTAACGGAAGCCCTTTCGATGGGATTGCCATTTTCGTCGACAACAAAACCGTGAACACCCCTGTGAGCCTCCGCCAGAAATTTGATTAGAGACTGAAAACGTAATATACATACATTATTTTTACAAAGACGAAACAAAACGTTTGCGCATTTTAAAAAAGTAGAATGCGCACCAAGGCCACAGAATTGGGTCGAACGCCTTTTGCTATTCTTTTCTCTCTAAACAGTGCAATTTTTATTTCAACAACCACTCACCGCTCGATTCTCCGCCCAGTATTGCGGTAGCTCCGAGGCCGGGGGATATTTGCAGCAAGAAAGTTCCAAGGTGATCTCCATACAACCGTTCCACACATAGTTGAAGTCTTGCATTCCACCGGTAAGCGGGTACCATTCGGCGCCGTTAGTAATTCCACGTTTAAATGCGGGCTGAGATGGTGTGCACGGTAATCCCTGATACATAGACCCGTGGTTTCGAGAGTACGTCAACGATAAATGTTGAAACACGTCGTCATCCGGCGAGACGCTCGGCGTCGACGTGAAACTCTGAAACACTATTCTCTCTATATGACATTGTTACCATTTAAACGTCGGTGACTGTCTATCCATGGATAGAGAGTACGCAGATGATTTGTGTAATCTACTGCCCCAGAACGTCCGAGATGGCCGTTCCTTTCCAATCTCTAATTCCCCGGCGAAAATAAGGATCGGAGCGCGAATCGAGTGTAAAGGAAGAGGGAAAGACACACAGAACGAAACTTCCAGGAAAGCGTAAATTGAAACAGCGGAACGTAAAAGAAGCGCTTTAAAAGATAAAAGATAAACTTCTTTTACATTCCGTTGTTTCAATTTACGCTGCCTAGAAGCGTTCACGCTCCATTTTCCTTTTACGCTCAACTATGCGGCGATCCTCATTCTCAACGAAAATAAGGGTTTCTCAACGAGAATGTCGAGGCGCCTTTATCTTTACACGAGAAATCTTTTTTTCTCGGTCGTGCCGTCCCGTATATGTTTTGCCTCTTCTTCTCTGTCTTTATCAGAGCAAAACTGTACAGGGGAGCACGCGTTTCATGTGCGTGTCTAATTGTGCATCTAAATAATTCATTTTCACTTTCGTTTCGCGAAGTACAGTAGTTTACTCGAGCGCTAGCGAAGCTGCTATTTTCTTATCGTGAATCTTCACGAGACTGAAGTCGTAGATCTTACTTATCATTTACCTTCGTTTTTTTTTACATTTTGCTTTTTCACATTCGAGTCGACCAAGAGTAATAGTACTTCCGGAAACGTTTCTTGCGCTTTGCAAATGATAAAGCAAATGTCGCTAACATATGTATCGAGCACTAACAAGTAAAATTAAGGTAATCATATATGTTGCACAATACCTGCACATAGCGGCGCCGATCGACATATTCCTGACGGCATGAAAGTTTACATAATATCATGACAGCTTCAGAGCTACGAGCAGCTATGTTATAGCTGTCTGTGATCCGTCTGTTAATAAGCAAATGTTATAACGCTCGAAATCGAGCGGTCGTTCACGAAATGTTGCCAGAGGGATCGCAACCCGAAAAGAAAAAAAAATATATATAACGCCGTTCTTTCCCTCTCCGGTTCGTTTCACGGCTCGTTTCTCTTGCTTTTCTTTCGGAAAAGCACATCTCGCAAAGAGGACGATCGCGATAGGACAGCGGAGCGTTATGACTTCCGCGGCTCGGATCGAGGACGATCGAGCGAGCCGACGCTCTCGGGGCCGCCTCGTAACGATTTCAGGCACCGTGCGCCCCGACGGTAATTCAACGAGGGTGATTCAACTTACGCGAATTTGGGGTATTGTCGAAGGGATAGCTCGCCACGAGCGCACCGCCGTGCAGACTGCCCGAGAGCACGAACTGGATCTTGGAAACCCACTCCTTCACCGCCTCGGTCTCCGGCTGGCTCTTTTTATTGTTTTGCTTAAAGTAGTCCGGGAAATTGCGGTTCAGGTCGAAGCCACGCGCGTTGTACCTACATAAATCAGACACTGGCATCGTAAGAGAGTCAGGCGGCGGTTTTCTTTTCTTTTTTTCTCCCCCGCACGAAGCGAGAGGGTTTAACGGCTTCAGCGAAACGTGCTTCGACACTTCAAGATATCTCCTTTAGCAGAAACGGAATTTAACGGACGTATTCGTTAGCGCTCCTGACGACTATTCATTAACGCTCGGCCCGTGATTATTTTGCAAAACGTTGAGCGCAACATTTTTAACTTTACATTTAAAACGAGGAGGAATTTTGAAAGAAATAGATGAAAAAGATTCATTTTTTAGCGTTCGATAGTTAAATAGATCGGTCGTCAGGTTTGAAGGGAAAGCTTCAACGCTGGTTGGCGATGCTCTAATTAGAGAGCATCAGAAAATAAGTTAAAAGGTAGAAATTGTTTATATAAATGTCTAACCTGCCTTGACCACCGTCGCAACGTCCCTCTTTCGAGACTTCAAAGCCATCGGGATTCATTGACGGTAGAATATGAATCCTTGTGTTGTCCAATAACCATGTGATATATGCGTCTGATCCGTACGATGTCACGAGAAACTAGAAGGATAAGAAAGAGATACGTTTGGAAGAACCACCTGCGTTTTGCAATAATTTATTTGTCGTATGCAAATCAATTATTGTTATTACTCACATTGATTCGACGTTTATTCAGTTAATATTGATTAATTAAATTAATTGCCGTTACTTGCGGTTATTTCGCCGATTACTCTCGGACAAAATTTCTCTCATCCGAATAAATCTTCCCTTCATAGAGCATTGTGTACGCGGCGGACCGAATTGTAAAGGACATACCGCTGCGTATGTGTTACTCGCATGTGTCATTGCGAGTAACGTGACGTGGAAATTCCAACGCTTGACATAATTACGTACATGAATGAGATGTAGCATTAATTCGCGTCCCACTGCTTCGTTTCCGTGTATGTTGGCGATGTATTTTACGTCGGGCTTCCCGATCATGTGCTCGTAAGGCGAGGACGACACGACCATTACCCATAAATCGCGACCTGAGTAATCGCTTAATTATAATACACTCCGCTTTCAAATATAAACTTGAAAAATGTTGAGAGATGTAACAATAGAAACGCAATGGTCCAACACTGTTAAACTCATAGTATCAAATTATATTCAATTTCAGTCATTTTTAACTATTCCGTAGGTCGCCACTGCTCCTACTTATTAATTTTGTCTAAAAGGAAGATAAATTTTTTACTAACATGGAAGTTAAATTAGATAAATTAACAACATATTGAGTAAGGCTTACTCAATATGTCGCTAATTTTATCTCATTGTTTTAGTCAAATTAACTTTAATATTGAATATTGAGTAGGAGCAGTGACAACCTACAGGAGTTTACAGTGAAGTGGTTTCTATCAGGACACTGGCCGTTTATCGGCGATTAAATATCTGTAACATCGTAGGAAAATAACGTTACCTTTCACCGACTTTCCTATCGAGTACAACGCGGTGAGATTTTGAAATCGAAGGGACGTTGCGCGAAGAAAGCGGCTCATCTGATCGTAATTGTGGTACTTGAACTCCATGTTGTACGGCTCCTCGTACGATAAGAAGCGCGGATGATAGAGCCGAGGTACATCTCCCTTGTTGTGGAATTGCATTCCGTGAATGCCCCCGTAAACGAAGACGAGAAAAAGTAGCGCGCGACACATTCTGCAACAATACCATTCTAATCCACACTTGTAGATGGACGAGACGTTACTGACAACTGGACGTTCTTTAAATCGAGAACTCTCTAACTCTCTAAGTGACGGTGCGAGATATTATTCAATTTTAATATTACACATTAATGAAAATATTGAAATCACGCGTCGAAAGTAGCACATAATTTAACATATGTGAGAAATCGATTTATCGTCTTCTTTCAGGATTTAATTTCCATTGCGAATATACAATGCTTTATTATTATAATATCGCGCTTGTAAATTGCAAAATTTAATTATGCGGAACTTTATTGTTATTAAAGGTTTACATTACCTGATTGCGTGGCTATATCAGCGACGGAGAGATCACAGCGTGGAATTCGTGGAATCCGAGTCGCCAAATCAACGTCGTGTGCGCGCAAAACTATTCGCGAAAGTGACACGCGAGGCAGTGTACGAGTTTTTTTTTCGACGCTGATCTCTTTCTTCCGTTACCTCTAGTATCGAGTCGCTTATGTTGAGGACACGGCACCGGTGAGTAGGACACACGCACTTTTTTTCTCGGTCATACGCGGTCACGTTGGCGCGCGGACGGCGAACGAGTCGACGGACGGCATTTACGGAAGATTCCGGCGGAGGAAGAAACGAAAGGAAAAGGAAAAGGAGAAAAAAAGCGCCGGGGAAAAGAAAAAACGAGGGGGAGAAAGAGAGAGTAAGTGAGAGAGAAGGAGAGAGAGAGAGAGAGAAGGAGAAGAGGTAAACGGCTGCGAGACCAAAGGTCCCGGAAGGCCAGGCCGCGGGTACCGAGCGAGGTCCGAGTGAGCCGTGAGTGAAGGATGGAATCTCGGCTCGGTAAGAGCACAGCGGCGGTGAGATGTGTGATGATACTGTGAACTTACAAAGAGAGAAGCGAAATATGCCGCGTGCGCTCACTACCACCACCAGCGAGCGACAGCAAGCCGCCGCCGAGTAGCAGTACCAATAGGCAGAGTACCAGTATACCAATACCAGCACCAATACCAGTACCCCGGCACCAGTACCAGCGCCAGCACCAGCAACCAGCACCAGGCACTCGAGCAGGCACCCAAGCACCACCACCGCCGACGGCACCACCACTACTACTAATGAAACCCACTTCCTCCGTCGCTCTCCGGTATCTGCTGCTGTCTGTTCGCCGTTGTAGACCAACCACTGGCACAATGTGTCCCAGCTAGGAGACAGCCCGTTTACTGTCTCATCTCGGCCACTACCACACTGTCGGCACACGGGCGCACAATGAGCAACCGCCGTCAAGCGTATCGCGGCGAATTGTTATTTCGCGCACATTTAGCGTGGACGGCATTTAGCGCGATATCTGGAAATCTCTCCCGCGGGGAGACGCGCGGGACGGCGGCGGCTTTCGCACCGCCGGAGCGTAATGAGACAAAAGTGCGAAACGCGTGACCCCGTGAAAAGCCCTCCGCGAGAGATACTCTACTATGAACCAGTTAACGAAACGAGCTTTGACAAATGTTGATAAAGAGGCCATGGCAAAAGTAGCTCAGCAAAAAAGTCAATTGTACCTGTTGAAAAAAAAAGGTTTACATTAAATTCTCTATTGTACCACAAATGAATATTTGCTGTACGTTTTATAGAGACAATGAGGAAACTACTTCCTAAACGTGCAATTAGATTGATGAGAAAATCGACGAGGCGCGCTAATTAAAGGGATTAAAGGGACAAGCATTTTTTCCCCCCCGCGCCATTAATACAGCTAGCTTTTTCGCGGACGAATTAGACGTGGAGTCCAATAATTGTAATAATTCTCGTAATGTGTCTTTACGCATTGCGAAGCAATTTCGCGATCTCACGGGCGCTTTACACGTAAAGAGGACGAGTACGTATGAAACTCGCGTGCGCGGCTGCCGATTACGAACCACTACTACCGTCCTTTACCACTACGTGCCTACCACGACGTCACCACTACCAGCAGCGGTGTTAATTGAGGTGAAGAGGTTTTCGTTCTTGATGTTTGGCACACGAACCAGCCAACCGGCCGAACGACCGACCGACCTATCCACCCACCCGCCCAC
>VBVR01003545.1:0-17237 GCA_011638315.1 Tetramorium parvispinum
CGCACGCACGCACGCACGCACGCACGCACGCACGCACGCACGCACTCACTCACTCACTCACTCACTCACTCACTCACTCACTCACTCACTCACTCACTCACTCACTCACTCGCTCGCTCACTCACGCACTCACTCACGCACGCACGCACGCACGCACGCACGCACGCACGCACGCATGCATGCACGCATGCGCGCGCGCGAACATACCGCCGAGAGTGAGAGTCCTACGAGATACGCACTCTATGCGTTGACACAGCGCGCCTTATGTATACACGCATCGCTCCTACATTGCGCCCGCGCGATAGTGTGCGCGCATATACGACGAGCGTGCGCGACGAACAAATGCGACATGTGTAAACGTCCAAGACTTGGTCGCATTTGCGAATGATGCGGGTACAGTGTACCAAACGCAATTCAGCATCGTTTTCTACATCCGGTACATCGGTACGGTTCGATTACACCTGCTCGCAAATGTAATTGCATGCCTGGACCTGGCCTCATTTTCGTAAGAGAGAAGAGTGATTTCAGAAACGACGCTTTGCTCGTCTGATCTTTCATCGATTAAATCCGATCTAAATTTGATAATATTAAGAAAACGAATACTGAAAATGATAATATAATTATATGATAATAAATAGCGAATAAATAAACAGCGAATGAAAGAATATTCGAGTACGTATCTGAAGAGATAAAAGCTTTTATTTTTGCAAAACTTTTATTTTAAAACCTTTTATTTCCTAATGTAATTTTTTTCGAGGTCACGAGTTAATTTAGATATCACTTTCCGTAGGGTCGAATCTGAACTGGAACCGAAATTACGCCCGGCTTCGATCGCTGCACGAAAGCTCTGAATATAGAACTAAAAATATAGAAATCGTCATTTGTATTTCATCGTACTATAGCCAGAGAGCAGAAACATCTGAAATTACAACGAAATTACGCCGATCTCAATCCTAGCATTCGACGGACGCATATCGCGAGACACGCTACGAAAATCGCATCCGGCGAAAGTGTGACGGAATTGAGGTAGGCGCGTCAATTACGGCGCATCATGAGAAAATCACCACCGTAAGTACGTGACACGGACGAAGGAACACAGTCAGAATTGACCCCCGTGCTTAAAGGTCAGTGCGACGCGGTAGTAACGACTCGATGACCCACCATGATTGTACATATATTGCCCATCTTATCAAACGGCGCGCCGTCGTCATTAAATTCTATCATTTCTTCATCCCTTCGCCTCCCCTACTTTCGACCTCGCCCTAGCTCTTCAACGTCGAGCTCGCCGATAATGAGGATCTCTCAAGACCGCCAATGTGATGATCGTTAAATAATCTGCATAGAAGACACTTTATTCGAATCTAGCGTATTAATAAAATAATCGTCGACATCAAAATGTTAAATCAATTTATGTGTACAAATATGAATATTTCTCTGTAATCTTATTTTTCAGTTACAAATTCTTCATGGGATTTTTTTTTAGGAAAAATTGCAATTTCTGGTTTTTTATTTAATATATTTTAAACTGTAAATTAGCTATCTGTTAAACCTTTATATTTTTAATGTTATATCTAAAAAAATTATTCATGAAAATGAGCATATGGAATACTTTACACAATTGCTACTCGATATTTTTTTCAAGTAGTACAGTTATAATATAATTTTTTATTTTGATTTTTCTCACATAAATTGTATCAACTTCAATTATTTGACCATATCAGTCTATAAAAAAATGTAAGTTTTTTTAATAATTTAATATTAAAGAAAAAAAAAGCTTAACTTCTTACTTGGATACTCACAACATAATGTGATTCGAAATTATTCGTATAGATATTTTAATAAATATAACAGGATTAATAATTTGTGTTGGTAGAAAATTCTTCGTTATAAGCTATCTACTGAATAATGCTTTAAGAAGTGTTAATAGAATGGAAGATTATGGTCCTTTCGGTCGACAGAATATTTGTTAATCGCTTTTTTTGACCGGTTGATGCAGAAAAAAAATAGATTATCAGAGAAAAATAGATTTGCCTTTTGCGGAATGCACCTACGTCGACTTAAGAGCGCGGAGTCTAATGAGTTTGCGACCGATCGTATCTTTGCCCTCGTAAACAAAAATTTTACGATCAGGGTGCCTACAACATGCATCATCGACACGACTTTTAATAGATTCTGTCGGCGCGGCTGCAATAATCGTGTCAGCAAGAATGTTTATTGCCTCCAGCTGGACAGCTTTTTAAGAACTGGTCGGTGAATATCGTGCCACACAGAGACGCATCCCAACGTCGGAATTTTAAATCGAAAGTCCTCATATCTTTAACACGGACGCGTTTAAAAATAATGACTGGAACGTAACTGACAATTTTCGCGTTCTGATATAAATTTTTATTTTCATAAAGGCTTATTTTCGGCTAGAAAATACTTGAAACATATCTATACTGATTTCTTTGTATTTGATATTTCTGGCTGTTATAAGGCATGATGGCACACAAATGCAAGTGTAGGTATATCATTTGTAGTAAGATCGTCAGCTTTGCAAAAAACTTTGAATTTGTATTAAAGGATTGAAAATTTTATATAAAATATCGGGAAAAGTGCAATCAAAAGAAAATTAAGTTTACCCTAATTCCCTTAGCGCTTGCCGTATTGTATCGTTTCCGCTCATTATAGATTTACATAGATTTATATAGACCCGTCATTTATACTTCTTCAAATCACGCTGATTTTGCTCATTGAAATAATCATAGCTACGTTCTGAATTTAACAATAATAATTTGAGTTTAACCAAACTCTTCTCTCTTCTGTCGAGAGATCAGAGGGATAGTAATTGCACACCCCCCTCTTTGCCCTCGGCTCAAACGACGAACGCAATGGGCAAAGTGTTTGATCTTCCGTTGCAGACGCAGAGGAGAAGGTTGCGCACGGCTATCAACGATCGCGAGAAAATAATCGCATTCTCGAGAGCGGCACCTCGGCGGTACCGCTGCATAATATGCGTCTCGGCGTGCGTCGTCGTCGGGCTCTAAGGCTATTTCTGTACGAGCGCGGAGCGGTCTCCGGCGCGCAAGAGCAGATACCAACAAGGGTGAACTAGTCGACTGTCTCTCATCCGAAAGAACTGCGAGATCTCGTCGCCAAAGACGGAGAGCAGAAAGAGAAAGAGAGGGGGAGCGGGAAGAGAGAAAACTTTGCGTACAAGTTAATTGAGAAAAAAAATAAAACGTGCAATTGATGGCATCACCATCTCAGATTTTAGACCGTTAAACTTCCAGTTCTATAAAGATCGAACGTGTGTCACGCCATAGCGAACCGCCACACTCTGCAAGTCCCAAAGTCGGCTTAATCTGTTTAACAACGACGATGCGAAGGCACAAATCGTACCATTGTTTCAGCAAGGAGCGACTCAAAGTAAATAGCATTGTGCTGCACTTCGTATTGAAACGCATTGCGTGTATCGGAGCGAAGAAACTGGGACGGCAACAAGAGCGATAACAAAGGAGCCACTGCAACGCGTTTGCAACCGTATAATATAGAGTGTCTCTCGCGGAGAGTTATCCCGTTATTTCTTTCATAAAAAAAATCTTCGATTAATTCGGAAGCGACTTTCTCTTCATAAAAATGTGACTTCAAAAATCTTCTGTTACGAACTATTACGAGCAATCGAGAATTAAGCTTGAAACATTCAATGTACAATCCTAATCACTTATATCCTATTCATTTGTTTATTTTAAATAAACTCAACATTAGCGTATATAATTTTAAACTACAATCTAATTGAAAATTAGCTTATGAAATAAGATTGCGTGCACTTAATTTTATATCAAAGAAAGCTATGTTATAAATTAATTGAAAATTTTCTGACTGAAAAAAATAATTTTATATATTTTGATTACATGTTGTACATAAAATGTATATTTGTTTATAATGTAAACATAACAATAAAGACATACAAGTGAATGGGTTACCAGGCCGTTGTTTCGTCTGTTTGCTGTATTTTTTCATATGTGCTTGTTTAAATTGCCCCCCCCTCTCTCTTTCTTTCTTTCTCTTTTTGTATTATATATGTATTCTATTTTGTATGTATTCTATGCATATATATTCTATTTATATACATTTTATAACATTCTATTTCAAATATTCTTTATACAACATTATTTTGTTTGAAACTTCTTTTATTAGGATTTCAAAAGATAAAGCAAAAATTGAAAAATATATAAAAGTTTTCAAATAACATATTTCATTTCACGTTAAAAAATATAGTTCTCGCTAGAAGAACAAGTAAACTGTGCTACATCTGTAAATTCACTGCGACAAGCATAAAGCCGTCTTTGTTATTCGCCGAGTGCCGACTCCCAAATATGTCCCTTGCCGTAATCACGGCACATGATCGGTAATAAGTATGTTCGGTAAAATTGGCCACTAAATCTAAAGTACATAACAGCAGTGCTCCTTTCAATTCGGCTTACGGGCCGCACTCTCGCGTTTAACAGTCGGGAACGTGATTTCCGGCCCCGTCGTCCGGCCCATATGAAACGTCCTTGGCACTCTCTCTCTTTCTCTCTCTCTCTCTCTCTCTTTCTCTCTCTCTGTCTCGTTTCTTGAAAAATGGAAAAAGAATATGTCGCTCGTGTAACGACGTGATAGATAATAAGCGCGTCTCCAAGAGCTGTTCCTCGCGTGAGGTAGGTCAGCATTACACTCGCTAGGTTATCCCTGGCATCTCGTGTTTCTCAAAGCAAAAGGATCGATTTAAATTCCTTCCCGCGAGAGACACTCTTTTACCGAAAGATTTTACCGAAGCAAAGTTGCGTCTTCAAGAGCGAAACTGCATTTTCAACTGGAGTAAACAAAAACGTATCGCGAGGTATTATATTAATATTATTGCAACTTTTATAGAGATTCATACAATATTGATTTAACCTGTGCAAAAATTCAGAGTACGCATAATTTATTATCAATTATCTTGTTATTATAATTTAAGTGAAAAAAGCTATTCTCTTTCATTTAATTAATTTTTACATATATCAATTATAATGAAAAATTCTACACTTTTCAGTATATACTACAAATATGTAATGCCGTAAAATAATTGTGTCGAATAAAACAATATATAGAACAATCTAGCTTCCTTAAAAATTTTTAATTTATATTTCTCCCTTTTCCATGGTTATCCACGTGAACTTCTGTACCTCATATAAAAAAAAGAACGAAAGAGAAATTATTGGGAATAACACGGTTTTCCATTGAAGCGATTTATGATATTATTTTTACTATTTCTAAAGAAAAAAAGAAGATAAGTGTTTCATCATCTATGTTCGCCACTAATTCACGTCAAGGTGACGTATTTGCGTCCAAATACCGGACGGCGCGGCGGCACAATGAGTTTCGTCGGAATTTCTCACATTATATTGTACAATCCTGCAAGCGATGCGAATTCGCGATGCTATGAGTATACGTAGATACGCCCTACCACCCGCGTGACCCTAGCGAGTTATTAACCATAAATTCGTGCCACGACCGCACTCGGGTATCCCACCGAATAAGAAGCACGTCGGGCAAGAGGCACAACCTCCGGCTCGGCCCGCTCCGCTTCGTACAGCGTGGGGTCATGTAGCTTGTCTTAAACCGTGGCACATTTACATACCTCCGTCGACCTCAGACATTCGTGTGCTCCGCAGGCAAGGTCAAAACGGCTATTCTCCCTATCGCGCTCATCGCAGATAGCTTTCGATAACGGGCACAGTCTGTACGGTCTGCATTCATTCTTATATATATTGTCGAGAGATATATGGATATGTCAAGGATACGCGATATAGAGATTACGTTGCTTTTTTTATGTTTTTTAAATTTTGTACGTTTTGTACATTTCATAATTTTTGTAAAAATGATAATAATCTCCGAGCAGAAGAACTCATAATCGTTACGATAAACATGCAATATCATGCAATTAAAATTTAATTTATATATTTAAATTCTATTGCGCCAATTATCGAGTTATAATTATTATAAGAAGAAATAATATATTATGAGACATGGCGCGTTTTCTTAAACAAATTCTTCGCCAACTAATAAAGAAGAACTGTTAATATAAACAGAATTAATAAGACAGTTTTCAATACAAATTTTCTCAGATTGACAATAAATAATCGTTAGGAAAAAATAAAAGTTAAATCGCGCTCTTCTGAAACTGTTTCCGATTTATACGCCTGTAATACATACATAATGTATACAACTCCGCAGAGTCGTAAACACGTTGAGTGCAAGAATGGTTTCACTATTATTCTTTCTAAAAATGTAACCTTGTCTGATTGAGATAATCAAACTCTTAAAAAATTGATTCAGACTGTTATTGCATCGAATTCTACGAGTAAAATCATTCACTTAGAGAAAGAGTCAAATGTATATAAAATGTCATTGCAATTTGTCGAATTCATTAATCGCCAAATGCATTAAAATCGTCACCTTGTTTATCATCCAAAAGTCGGCCTTGATCCTCCCCCCCTCTCTCTCTCTCTCTCTCTCTTTCTTTCTCTGTCTCTCCCTCTAAGAACGGCCGATTTAGGAAGGGAACGCCTCACACTTGCCCGCTGCCTTTCTACGGAAGAACGAGTATACCCAGAACGAGACATACAGTAGAGCGAGTCGCGTGAGGCAGGTCAGCGACGTCGGCTCGCGACGAGGGGAGCGCTTCGTTTTAAACGGGCTTGATCAAGCCATTCGCATTCCTCGTAGTTCATGCGTTCGCTTCGCCCGCCGCCTGCCTCACAGATTCGTCCTTCGTGTCCATACGACGCGACGCGATGCGACGCGACGCCGCGCCGCGCCGCGCGGCGCGATACACCTCGTGCTGAACGGGCCTGATACTTGCGCGTTAAGACCGATACTGTGGACGATGCAATAGGGATGCTTATTTGACATTGCAATTTCGTACCACTTGTTCGAAACAGTTCCCGACACGAAATGCTTTCGATACGTCGATTTTGATGCCTGAGTATTTTTTGCTGTTGATACGTTAGCCTCAACAATAAATGATATCAGTATCGAAAAGTTAAGTCACAAGAATGTCACAAACGACATTTGTATTCATATTCATAAAAATGTATATAACTTCCTCTTTTCTGCATAAAACATTCTATATAACCAGAGGGGAGGGGGGGGCTATGGGGATTCAAGCACCCCTCCCTCTCCCCCTAAGACTTCAAATCAATGACTAAGAGTCCCAAGAAAAAATGAAAATTTCCTGGGAATCTAAATTTAAATTTTCCACCAAAGATTACCTCTCGCCAGCGTCAATACATATATACTGCAACTGCAGAAATGACAGATTTGTCGTTCAGTAACAATGCCGCCGTCGTAGCACAACGCAACAAGCGTGAATCGCGTACATGTGTCTACACATATGTATATACACAGTTCGCGCTACTTCTACCACCATGATTCGCACTTGTTTACGCTCTCGCGCTGGTTTTTATAATATTAATTTTTATAATTTTTGTTCTTTAATATTTTATTTATGCCAAATTTAAATCGAGAAGGCTGTGTGTATAATAATTCCTTTACCTAATGAAATGTTTGTGTTCTCCTCAAAGTGTATTTAAAGTTAAGTCTTAACATTTAATATTATAAATATTTATATTATATACTATATGTATAATAGATCTGTTTACTTTATTGTTCCATGCTATGTTAAATAATTTTATAATTTTCAATAAAAAATATACGGTAGTATATTTCTCGTACTTCTATACCAAAGATGTAAAAATATTCTTGCTCCCTCCCTCCCAAAAAAAAACATAGGCCTGGCTACGCCCCTGTATATAACATAATGTTTTAATTATAGTATCAAGATTTCTAGGTATTGACAATTTTTATTACTGATATTTCAGTTTTTTTTAATGACGATATCAATGTCTGAATCCTACATAAAAGAGATATAAAAAAATCATATTTGTAGCGCTCTCCACTTGAGATAATTAAAAACATGAAAAATCTTTTACGAATAATAATTGGAAAATCCTGGATAATTTACGTCAATAAGTGAATAAGACTGAAGATTTGACATTGCGTCAATTTGTAACGCTTAAAAACTCTGACAAGAAAAAAGATTGACCTTATGCGCAAATTGAAATGATTTTTCCTCATCGAAAATATCGACGAAAAGAAATTGAAAAAAAGATATTAGAGGAGAAGATAAAAGAGAATAGTCTGTAGAAAATAAATAATTCACGATAAATGCAAGCGTCGTCTGTTGCAAATAAAAGAGCGTTACAAACACTTATTTTCTTTTCAGATTACTTTTTGATCGACGAAATCTGCAACTCGTTTTCGATGTAATTATTACAAGAGAGCAGCAGTCACAAGGCTTCTTGACAACGCAACGCGACACGGTACGTAAAGCACGTATGTGCACGTGTCATCATTCTACGGCAAATTGCGCGCGAGGCTGATAGGTCATTCAAGGACACACATAGCTGCGAAGGTGCATTTTTCTAGACTATTGATTGCATCTACCGAATATAGGGTAATATTCAATCTGCTTAATGGCGCGACCTGCACCGTCCTCGATTTCATCTTACCGACGCGCACGGTGAGATATCGTAGACCGTTTCCCTTTTTTCCTCCGCGCCCGCGTTCTTTTTTTTCGTTCCACTTCTGTACTTAAGCAAAATACTTTCATTGTTCTTTACGCAGGAGTGAATCCGTCTCCTCAGCGCGCCAAGAAACTACGTTTCCTGATAACCGACTTACGCCGACGTTACTCGCGCGTTTGTGGCTATCTTACTCCAAGAAAACGAACTCTTTAACTGAACAAAATCAGTGTAAAATAGTTTAGTCACATTGCAGTTACAAAAGGAATTAGCTATACATAAACGTAAATAATGCAAGTAAATATTTATATTTAAATAAGGGTAAACATTTTTTGATTTATAAAAAAATTGATATTTTATTTCAGAATTTCATTCATTCACCATGTTAAAAACAAGAATTTTATAATATTTTTATTGATACTGAGGAGAATTCTCAAATTATAATAATCACAAAATTTGAATTTAGTAAACGATACCAAATAAAAAGAAATAAATATAGCATTATATACTATACACACATATATAATCTTTTAAAAATTATTTAAAAAAAACTACCACTCACATAATAAAATTAAACTTTAAACTTCAAAATATTTTTTTAATCATTTGTCTACGATTTCTCATCGAATTTTAATGGTTTAAAACTAGCCCAATTTTTAGCATGAAAAGTGTTTTATATTTCTTTTTGAAAAATGCATATTTTTAATATAAAACAATTGGACTTTATATTTATTAATTCATTAATTCATATTATTTAAAACTTTTCAGCATTGCATAAAAATAAACTCTGGCAGAACTGAAATAGCATAATGTCGTAAAAAGCCCATGTGTACGATATATTTATATTTAGCTCTTTTTCTTCTCAGAGTACGATTCATTGATCGAGGTCGCGGAAATCGATATTTACACGTTGCAAGTTGAGACTGCATTATTTACGGGATAGACATAAATTGATTTTATTAAACACATGACGCACGCATAGCGACACAAAACAAGATTTATTTCGTCACAATTTTTTTCTTTGAATTTTATTTAGCAAGGGTCATCGTCTTAATATTTTAGTAATTTTACTAATTTTATTATATTTATCTCGGTTATTGAACGAGAAATATATATATATAATATTCAATCTAACAAGAGAAGGTTTCAAAGTGTAAAGGCCATCGCACACAAAACTGCATAGGCTGCATAAGTATAGCACAAGACCGCTAGACCAATGAGCATCCAGCATAAAGTCGCCATATTGATTTACATAAGATGCTCATTGGTCCAGCGGTCTTGTGCTATGCTTATGCAGCCTATGCAATTTTGTGTGCGATGGCCTTTAATCACAAAATTATGTCAAACTTATAGAGATTACTTCTTTCGATATTCGATAATTAAAAAGAAAAATTCACTAGTATTTACAAGCTATTTATAATCTAATCTTTGCGATACAAGCACAAACAAATATTGAATATTCATAAGTTTTAACGGATTATTAGCATTACATCAATTTGTCAGTTTTAACTTTTTTTTTTAAACAAAATCTAATTTAGTTTCTCTAATGTTTTAGTTTTCAATGATCTGTTAAAATTCATATTGTATATTTGGTATTTGTTTGTGCTTATATTACAAAGACTTTGGACTTATAAACAGTGAATTTCTTTTTTTTTAGTTGGAAAAAAATTATCTGTATAAGTTTGGTATTATTTTTCGATTTACACTTGAAAATATATTCCTTCTCTTTCTTTTCTTTGTAAGTATTTTTATTTTCAAAGTTTGCGTTCCCAAATATTTTATCGCGTTTAATTATCCCTGTATCAAATTATCTCAAGTATACATATAGAAAATTTAACATTGTTATTTTTTAATATATAAATTATTTACTAAATCAATCAAATTATTGATCACCTGAACGATTAGCGAGTTGTCAGGTGATAGGAGTAAAAGGCATCTACGGAAAAGCCTTTCCTCCTTTCGAACGGAGCAGATTAACGATCATCTCCATGAATAGAAAGACGGGAGATCGTGTTTTGAATGCAACATTGTAAAAACAACATCGGGAGAAATCCACTTATCAGAAGACTTTTATGGCGATGCTGCGTCTGCTGCGGCGAAACGCCGTAGATTTCGAAGTAGCTATGTGAATTTCTCGCTCTCGCGCAAACCGCAACATGAGAGCTCGATTACTTCACAGAGAGAAATAAATGCTTGACGTAAATATACCAAAAAAGACACTCTTTTACTCAGCCTCCTAAAAATTTTTCGCACAGTGTCTCTTTTACTCATATCTCATACAAACGTAATACTTGAAATACCAGCTAGTATTCTATTATTCTTAAATCGTTACGTATTCTTCGTCCTCATTTTTTTTTCAATGTTTTTTATTTTACCCTTGCGGTGCTTACTATGTGGCTCATGTCGCAAATGTATACGTATGTAGGTATATGTGGATACTCCGATATCGTTAACGTTTTCAAGTTTTCAACAGATTAAAGGTTTTATTTATATTTGCGAAAAAAGATCGATAAACAATAAAGTTAAGTTCTCAGTAGAATCAGTAATATATAAACTTTAAAGATGTTCTGGCTATACAATCCTAGCCAAAAGTTACTTCAATATGAAATTGATAAAATTCCATACTTTTAAGAATATTGAAATATGCATTAAATGCGCTCATATCATGTAAATATCCTAAACAATGGCATTTAATGTGATATTTGGCATCACAAATATATGATATTTACCACGTTTCGACAATTGACATGTACACTATATGAATATAATCTTTTTTCGAAACTTTGCATTGTATTTTTATCAATAACTCGGTAATGAGATAGTGAAGCGATTTAAACTTTTTTTAAAAACATTGCTCAATGATTTACTTATAAATGATTTGTTTTACTTACAAATAAGGTCTCAAAATATTGACAATGTTGCTTCTTTATTATTTTATTCATATATAGAGAATAATGCTGTTTTTCCATAAGAACACACCTAAAATTAAAAGTATAATAACTTGTAAACCAATTAGAGAATCGGCTTCAGGTTTTAATCACGTGTTCAGATGACAAATTGGAACAATCTATAAAAGTTCTGCGGTATTTTCAATGTAACAATGCAGCCAGAACATCCTTAACACATTGAACATTTTCATTTGCACATACGGCAGTCGTACGATTTACAATAACGATACATGTGATTCATATCGTATATGGGGGTCATGGGAGAAGGAGGAAGAGTCCAAAGTGTTGATCCTTTTTGATACGAAGCGTCTCGACCCAAAAGGTATCATCGCCGCCATATAAGAAATACTCGAGAGTACGGCGCTAATAGGCCGAGATTAGAAAATCGGCACGAGCGGAATAAGAAAACGCCCGTCCCCGGCGAGGGAGAGCGAGGGGGAGGAAGGGATCTCTCTGTCGGTTCGAGAGGCGGCGACGGCGATTGCGATTGCATAGAGAGCGGTATCGCGAGAGAGGCGCACGAGAGTGCACCCTAGCCAGTGGGTCACGCATGGGAAACTGGAACGGTTTCATCTCCAGGCGGAAGACTCGATTTTTCTCCGCGGGAGAAACTACCGATTTTTCTTTCGATCGAGCGTTTCTAGGTTACAAGTAAATAAGAGCGCGGCGCGCACCGCCGCCGCTCGCGTACGTCGCGCAAAGGAACGGTCTCCCTATTTTCGCTCCGCGACATAATTTCCGCCGACGGCGAGGCGAGCAACGCTGCGAATCCTCCGTGTGCGCTTCTCTCGTTCTTCTCGCGTATCAGAAAAAAACAGAATAGGAGAAAGAAGGGGAGCACGGGTTTCCGAAATCTGCTTTTTCGACCCCGAAATCCGATATCAATCCGATTCCTTTTCAGTACAGACGCGCGAACGCATATCACGAATAATTAATTATAATTATAATAATCGTTAAAATATAAAAATGAATAATTGAGCATTATTACGACAATCGCTCGGTAGCTTTCATACGTTTTACTTTATATTTGTAAATAACTTGTAAACGTGAAAGTTCAACGTTAAAGAGGATTAAGCGTTTTTATTGTCGCGCTCGTGTGACAGCGCGACGTGTCCGAAATGCGGATGTAACGCGCTCGCGGCGACAGTCGCACGTGTTTTACATCAATATAAAAATGTCACTGAAGCGTAAGTCAAAGTATTTTTCAGATAACGTATTATCTTGCGGGAGGTTTCGTGAGGTTTCACTGATCGTCAGTCAGATTTTGCGATCGACGATACGAATTCGATCGCGCGGCAGTATTATTTGTACACGGGCGTGTCATTGATCCCCGAAGGAGCGTATAGCGCCTGCGATAAGTCTCGCCGCTAACTGTTATCAGTTAATACGTGGGTAATAACAACGAAATCATATCAATGGAAGGAGGAAACGGAGTGAGAGAAAAGGAGAGGGAAAGAACGTATACGCGATGTGTAGCGCGGTCAGCACACTTTTCTCGTAAAAATCGTAAAGCTCATAATAGCGTGGCGAATCGATTAGTTCCGGCATAAATCTCTCGATCTCGACACACCGCGCAAGCACGCCGCTTTTAACGCGTTGCGCGCGCTCGCGTAGTCGAACGGCTTCACCCGCGATACTCCTTCGCGCGAGTGGCATTCGCGCGGCGAAAAAGAAACCGCTTAATAGAAAACCGAACCGATGGTCGTTCCGCGAACCGATAACTGTGCGCGCAAAGTGCATGGGTTATCCTATATACCGAGCGATAAACCTGCTTTTCCAATGCATCGAGACTTTTAATTATTAAAAAGAAAACGCTCTTTCGTGCATTCGCATCCAGCGGTGAGCTCTCTTTGATTCTTTAGGTAATTTATGCTCAGTTAATACTTATATTTCTCAAAAAAAATCTTTATTGAAAAAAGACTAGCTGCTTAGTTCTCGAATTCAAAATTTTGCCTTTTAATTTGGCTTTAGACTTTACATCGAATCGCGCATCAGCAACATGAATTTTCAAACAAACGAATTCAAGCAAACTTCTTTTGATTTTACTTGAAAACGCGTGCGATTTTGTATTCTACGGTTCAATTATAAAATAATACATGTATATACATATATGTGAAACTAATATACATATGTATAATATATACATTTGTATGAAGGAATTATTAGATAATTAATAAAATTTTATATAAGTAAGAAACAAAGCATAACATTTCGCAGCCGGAACACACGTTTTCAATTTGTTTTAAAACAATGTAAAATATAAAAGTACGTAAGAGAGAACAAAGTGCGTTCACATTTATGTTCAGCTAAAGTTATTATCAGTTTAACCGGAATCGTCGCCCAGAGACAATATCTATCGCTCGCCTATATTTAAATTCGCGTAAAACTATGTCACGTAAATTCGGAGCTTCGTATCTTTCTTACGCGCAATACCAAGCGCCCCAGATTTACTGTATATTTATTCCGCAAGATTATTTAATAAATTCGAGATTAAAAAATTAATTAGCTGCTGCCTATATTTGATTTCATATCTTATCAGCTATATGAATACTTAATTTTAAGGGCTTTAAAATCATCAATTTCTAAACTTTAAACTCATGCTTTGTGACTAAAATATCTCGAAAGTTTGCACGATGCAAACAAGAAACTTTGTATATAAGAACATCTATGACATTAGCATCCTATTTTTAGAATTTCGATATAACTGATAAACATCTCTCTTTAACAGTTTAAAGAGTTTCGATAAATTTAAAAAAAGAATTCTGGCGATTAAATATAAACTTAAGAACGAAAATATGTCATGTTAACCTCACATTTTTACATCAAACAAAACAAAACAATAACTTTTTATTCCAATTAAAATCGATTTATGTGAATAAAATAATACTTTTCGATAAAATTTTGATACTCTTCAAAATTAAAACCATTCAAGAAAGTACTCAACTTTCGAAAAAGAATTAACTCACGTGACAATATGACAAGTTTCTATTTGAAAATTGGAAATTGCCAGAAATATAGTCTCATATTTATCCTTTCAAGTGTTTGAAATGAAGGTGAAAATAGAGAGAAGAAGTGTGAATCAGCTGGCTCTGCTTACCTGGGAGCATTGATGATCGGCCGGCCCATTGCCCGTTGCTGGCGCTTCTCGTTGACGGGAAGGCGCAGATAATCCTGGTCGCCAAGGAGGAACAGATCCTTTGAAATAATCATGTCCACCGCGGTGGCTGCTGATTAACAGCTGGCCGCCTCTCCGGTTCGGTCTTTTAAATGGGTGATTCGCTGCCTAGGCAACGTGGCACGTAGACGTTGTGGCCGTCACACACGAGTTAATTAGAGCCTCACTTTCCCGGCACCGCGAGTCACGTTCATCGACGATCAGAATGAGCTTGTTACTCGATACGGACGCGCACTCAACGCCGACGTTAGCATCCTCGCGTACTTCGCGGTTCGTGGGTAATAGAGCGATTTGCGAAAACCGTCGCGACGATAAAATCTCACATGTTACACGCTCGGCCGTGAGGTTTTCTCTGTCGAGCGAGAATGCAGAGATGGACGAAAGGACGTCCAAACGGCGAGGGTGGATGATTGGCTGCGATTGGATCTTGACTGTGGTGTCCTATCGTTGGTCGATTTTAACATCGAGGTGTGCGATTCCTCGTTGCTGTGCGTTTTTCTTCCTGCGAAGCTGATCAGTTTCAAGCACGATGATCGAGTTTGATTGAGGGTCGCGGGATTCTGGTCACTGAGAACGTTTGTGCGATCGTTTCGTTGGATCGCGATAGTTTCCTCCTCCAAGTCCAAAAAGGGATCTTCTCAGCTTGATCGAGAAAGCTTTTAAGTCGGCTCTGACAGAACCAATCGGTCTTCGGAGATCAGAACTTTAAGCCCAACTCCTCTTCGTCGTATAACGTGTTACATCGCACGTTGGCTTCCGTGGATATACATTAAAGGATCGGTACGACGGTTTTTCGATGTCGAGCTTTTGTTGAAAGAACGAATGTTCGAGCGCATATGGGTCGCAAAGTTTCGTGCATAGATCGAGAAATATTTTTCTCGATTTGCTATCTCTCTTCGTTTGATGCGATCATGAATGGACGTCGTATGTTCTCTTCTAGAACATAAAATAAAAAATAAATACATTAAACATTATTTGTAAAGAATACAATGATACATATTTGTGTAACTGTTGTACAACTAATCCGCTGTTGTTAAATTCTTTCGGTCCATGGTTTGTATAACATACGTTGAAAAACTAACTTGCAAGTAAGTTATTCGATTCAGCATTAAAATAATAAAAGTATTCATTCTTGGAAACAGGTCAACATCTATATCACGTTGAGAATGTGATACCAGTTCTCATCATTCTTGCAAATATACGATTTAAAGAAATTATAAGTTAGAGACAGATTTATTCTTTATCTTATTTAATTTTATATTGATCCTATACCAATTTAATTAAACTAATTGTTAATATTTTTACACGTATTAAATAAATTATATTTTAAATTTAATACTTCATGAATAATTCAATATTATTTTGGATATTTTTTATAAACAAAAATAAAATAAAACAAATTAGCAATGAAACAAATTAAAGACCGAAATTAAATTATATTTGTATATAATATTTTCCATAGGGGAAACTGTAATAAATGTAAATAATTACTCAAGTGTTTTAAATTATAATATCGTATGTAGACCTCTCTACGTTTAAATTTGCTCCAAAACAATTTAAAACTATAGAAATATGAATTCTGGCCTGAAAATGTGCAAAAATAAATCTTTATTATTTCATATTCTTCCGAACATTACAATCATTGCACAGAAAAATTGAAAGCACTGAAATAGAAATCCATTATGCAATTTAATAATATGAGACACTATATTCGTGTATTTCTGTATTCGTTAATCCAAAGATTATTTGAGAAATAAAAATATGATGTCAACGACCTATATCATTTTACACTCAACGTAATGCTTACAAGAACTCATTTTATATTTGCATTAATTTTGCACGCCAAATGGAAAGTATTAGTCACGGGTGAACGGTCGTGCAAACTCATGCCTTGACTAAAATTTTGACAAGAGCCTCTAATTTATTAGTTCCTTATTCGGTGACTAGGAGTGTTTCAATTCAGAATTCGTTTCGTCGATCGTTGCCGCTTTTCTACGTGACTTAATTACTTTTCAGCGCATGTTGTACGTAATATAATCCAATTATGACGCTACAAGCGTAACATTAGGTGTATAAGATCACATTATCTCTCCTGATGTAAATCAGGCTATCGAATTACGAATGTTTGAATAGATATAATATTTCTCTTTAATTTAATCATTCGATAAACAGTATTAATTATCGCATTTGATGATTTTATATTATTATTCTTCTAAAAGATAACTATAAAACTACAATTCCTTCAGAAAAATTTTTTAAATTATTTTTTTTATAATATTAATTTATAATATTACAAAGATTATATTTCTCTAATATACATATATTATTTTCTAATATGAAAAAGAAAATGACAATATACTTGTGAAGAAAATTATAAAAATAGCATCGTAAAAAATATTGATATTCTCCATGTAATGAATAAAATAGGGAAAAAGATACAGTTATTGTATTGCAAAGGGTATAGCCGGATAAGGGGTCAATTTGGGCCTAGAAACGAAATCGAACCGGACCAATACTATCTTATTT
>VBVR01003546.1:0-17254 GCA_011638315.1 Tetramorium parvispinum
AAAAATATGTGTCTATTATTTTTGGCTAATCTACAAATATACTGAGTTTCATTAAAATCGGCGAGTCAGACAAAGGTAGGTTTACTTGTCAGTTTCCGCGAGATAAATGTCGTTCTGTTCCTCATTTTTTAACTGTAAGAAAACCGTATAAAGTTTAATTGCCCCTGCTTAATAATTTACTTAATATTGAGAAAATGAGGCTATTTGAAAATTTTACAGAATTACATTTATTTCAATATTACAATTACAACGATTGATAGCATACATTATTGTACAGTTTAATCGCTACGGACAACTAATCATTAGCGAGTCATTAATGTCAGAAATAATAGCAATTAAATACATTTTACGAATATAATAACTCGATCTTAGCGCAGCGAATATCAAGGACATTCATATCATAATGAGGACAATTGCAGAAAAAGCGATGGATTTTAAGAGTGAAAAAGAGAAAGGGATAGAAATGAAGGTTGGTTTTCTATCGACCGATACAAGACCCTTTTCGCTCGAGTTCTCACTCCGCGAGAAGTTATCCCCTGGGATTCGTGGAAACAGACCGGAAACGAGATTTCTACATCCTGACTCAAATAGGAAAACAGTTCGTTTCCTCATTCGAAATCCATAGAGCGGGGAAATGTGCGTATGTGCACCAATACAGCAATCTCTAGTGATTTCCTTGAAACGTCTGCCACTTTGCACGAGGACGCAAAGAATTACAACTTCCTTAATCGAAAGAGTTTCCGGAAGAAGCTTCGAGTTTTTCGCCCTGTTTCCCGAATCTTACGGAGTTTATAAAAAGATATTTCTCTCTGATAAAATATTCAACGAAAGGGAAAGCATTAAATAACAATTTAATATGTAATATCATTTTTATTAGGACATTATATTTCATGTCTTTTTACAAAATTTAATGAAAATACCAGAATTATACTTCTGCACTTGATAAGGTATTAAATTTAAACGTATAAATTTTTATAAAGATATCCCGTAACTTAATCTTTATGGAACCATTTACGTTAAATGTAATGGATATTACACGATTAACGTTAAGTTTGTAGAAGCTTTCAAGTTCCTAGTTTTTAGACACGTGTCACGACTTTGTCACACCGATACTATTATAGCCTGATCCACTTTTTTATCTAGTCACTCAATGCGTTACAATGCTCTGGTATGTTACGATTTCCATTTTCGCTTTATGGACCTGTTTGTGAGTGACAAAGTAAACGCCAGAGAAAAACGCGAATCAATAAAAGCCATTTACAGATCAAACAATAGCTTTTCAGTAAAGCCGTGTCCTTTTAAATACAATTTTGGTGTTATCCGTAACATTTTTTGCGCTACAAGCTGTTTTTAGGAAAACTAAACCGAGACTGCAATTTATCGATTAAGCAAACATAAAAGAAATAAATTCAATACACACTTGTCAATCGATGAACACAGATTTAAAACGTTTCGACAAATAATGTTATACATTCTTCTACAAGAATATTAGAATCTACATAATGTAAACCTTGATTGCGACAAAATATTTTTTTATTACCAATTCGGAAATAGCAACTGAGGAAAGTAATTTTTTTTTGCAGATATAAAGATGCGGTAAAATACGTGGAAATTGTTCGGTATTTACATGTCTCGGTCGAGTTATTACTTTTCAAGTTAGCGCACGAAACTCGCGTCCTGACGACACTCTTCCCTTCCCTTCGAAAAGGGAGAACACGAAGCTGTAGCCGCAACGTCGCACTACGTGTTTGCGTTTCTCCGTCAAATTAAAGTAACATTGGCGTTACGCTACGGCAGCGCGGATGCATCAGCCGCCGCAGCACCGCTCGATTTCCTACGTCTGAACAACAACTGTCATTATTCAATGTCGACTGTCACGAGAAACCGTTTATAATGCACCGCGTGAGTCAGGGGGCCGCTACGGACAACTCGTTAGTATCGGTTATCGACATTAACAACGGGAGCGTGTTGCGACGTTTGTGTGGGGCGACGGCGACACGGCTTCGCTTAACACCGTTTCGAATCTCCGTGGGGCAGTAATGTTACGCATTTACCCTCACCAATTAATATCCCAAGGGAACATCAGTGAAAACACTTGACTTACAAGGGACGATAATCGGAGATTTTAACTGAAAGATGGTTTTTTTAAATTGTCTTCTTTCCATCCTGGAATTAACCTCTCCCTCCTGATAAATAAATTGATAATTATTAAACACGAATGAAGTGAAAATGAATAAAATAATTTTAGCTTTTCGCTTTTAAAAAAATGTTACGGAAACCATATATAAAATTACTATTCGAAAATTTGATATAAATGTTACAAAAATATGAAACAAGCTTGATTGGACCGTATGGAATTGAAATGTCTAGGTTATTTAATATTGATTCATACTTCAGTTAGGAAAGGGAAAAGCACGTGAATACATTTTAACTTAAAGCTTTCACGGCGAACATCAAAAATACATAAAACGTATTTGATATGCTATTTTTACGTCGTATCAATTTATACTACAGTAGCATATGTGACCGATCGATGGACTCGAAATATATATTGGCGGAAATACTGTAGAATTATTGAAAAAAATTCCTTTCTCGAAAGTTAATGTTATTCTTCTCAGTTTTCATTACTGCAATTTAGGATTCAGATAAAGAGATTATTAATTATTTGAATGAATAATTAATGCACTTTAATAATTCTTTAAGTACCACAAGAGGCTAATTAGCTTCGTAAAATGATAAGAGAATTAATTTATGATAATCATATGATAATATAAGAAACACAAGTGAATATGAAATTCATGATTATTCCGACAGACGAAAAATCGTAGGGGTATTTTGCGTGCAGACGATAATTCGTGAGCTAGCACTCGGTAATTTGTAATCCTCCCCTTAACCGCTAACGATCACTAATTCTGTGGCGAAGCCAATTAGGATTTTAAATGAGGTGGAACCCGGGAGTTTATTTTTCCTCTACTCTTACCGTTTTTCCGTCCATTCGCGTAATATTCATCGTAATGTTTGTTGTACATCTTCTTTACTTCAGTGTTTTAGAGTCTGTACATTATTCGTGCTAAAAAATTTAAGCCTGCAGGGCATTTTCCATTAGATAGATACAAATGTAACATCAATTCAAATGTAGTATTATGAACACATGTAACATCAATTCAAATGTAGTATTATGAACACATTGGCGCATCATGCATTTATGTGCATTGATAAGTATTTATATAAGAAGAAAAATATTTCATTACGTTGCACATGTATTTTATTTGACAGTGAAAAATTCCACGTCTTTTAAGAAGTTGATACAATTACAATTGTTTTTTTTTTTTCAAGTATCATTAAGGTCTAATGCGTTTGTGCATTACGAGAGGGCAGATCAAGATAAAATGCTTGTCAGTAATTTAAAAGGGATTGTAGAAGCAATCTGTCGTATTAAAGCATTCTTTATCAATTTATCGTTCTTTTCGTAGAGAATTCTGCACTTGCCGTAGAACGAAAGGAATGCGAGAGAGTTTCTCGCGGCATGTGTCTAAATCCTCGCTGGCATTAGTGTCTTCCGTCGTCTTTCTTTTTCCGGTATAGCCGGTCTAATCCTAATGGAGCAGCAGCTTGCTCAACGTGGTCACGTTTCTCGGATCCTCTTCTGGAAGCAGGAAGGTTTATAAATTTTCCAGGCCCACTTCGCGATTGCACGTCTACGTATGTTTCGTCCAACCCCCTCGTGTTATTGCAACCGAAACCAACGGCAACAGTAATCAAAATGTAATAAAAGAGTTACAACTATTTTTTTAATAAAAAAGTATTAATGACAGAAAACGTATTAGGACAATGAAATGTTAAATTAGAAGTTCACCTAACTTATTAAGGGAATTTTTAACGAACGATCGAACAGTTTCGTTTCGCACTCAAGTCTTGCATTTTTTACAGAGTGTTTATAAGAGAGTACTCGAGAGTAGCGTTATTAAAATGAAGTGTCACAGATACTTCACGGTAGTCGATTGCATCTCGGGCGAAAGGCAGATTAAATAAAAAAAAATTTTTCAGTTAAGCGTGATAATGTTCCGTCGTCGGTGAGCATCGATATTATTGGAAAAAAATTTTCTCTCGACGCTGTGCAAACTGCAAGTACGCCGCCGCGCAAACGAGCTTTGGATCATATTTACTCAACGTGAACCGTGTGCGAACGACTTGATTGCATTCAAAAACACGCGCATTTGCCAGAATAACATTTCCGTGTATGCGAAGAGTGATACCCCGCACCGTTTGTCTTGTCTACTCCATTCACATTCTATCCCGTAATCTCTACGTCTCTTTTTTTTAAGTCGAATTTACATTCGCAGAGTTGCAAATGTAAATTATAATTTTAATTAGCAATTACAATTGGCAGTGGGTCGGTACGCAGTTATGCTAATTGTTTTAATTTTGTATACAGTTGTAAAGGTATAAGAGAAAATATACGATGGAATTATTTATGTAATTTACGTAAGATTTGTAAACTCATTTTATGCATGACTATTCAATTCCATACCAGAAAATTAACACTCTTTAGTTGCGATTCCAATTCGAATGCTTGCTTTTATCAACTCGTTTATTCCAACCAATTAAATGATGTTTCCTAAGTATTCTTTTCTTTGTTAATAATTTTTGGTAATTTTAGCGATCATTAATCGTCCATTATTAATCTCTTATCGATTTAAAGAAATTTGCGTTAATAATTCTGAGATCGTGAGAATTTCTTCGTAAGGATGCATAAAGTGCATCTTGTGCTTTCGCCAGTATCGGGAGTACTGACTATTGCAATTGACAGTAACAACTTGAGAATTACAGCGATAACAGCTATGTGCAATGACTGAGACGTAACTTGTTTCTTTTGAGCTGAAATCGTAGATGTTATCTTCTGCTCGAAATAAGAAGGATTTCACACTTTCTTCTATTTCACCCAAAATTTGGTTATTCGTTTAATTCGACAATTCTTAATAATGGCGTTAAATCGATACTCGAAAGTATCGAAGTATTGTCTCTTTTCCGCGATGCTGAGTGGTTTTCTCCCTTGGCTCACTTTGTATTGCAAGAGTAACCAATAAGACATGAAAATTATTTGCTAATTTTTTGCTGTTTTTTGCTTTTAAAATTAATTGTTTCGCTTTAGTTTTTAAAAAGTTACTTAATATTAAGGTATCGAGCCTCTCGTAACTTTTAATGATAGTGATTATGATAATGATAGTGCTACTTTAACGAATAAATTATATACTTTTTTTATATATTTTGTTCTATAACGAACAGTTCGACATTGAGTCTTATAATTTTATAAATAATGAATATCGTATAAAAATAGAACAGAATGATATATACAAAAAAAATATATATTAACAAATAAGCGGATATATACGTGACCGATATCGGCGAAACGCCGTGTTGCGGAAACGAAATGAGCTCAACTTCAAACAAGTCACAGTTGGTCGCAAATTACACGCGACGGCTGTAACCGGTAGCACTATGGCGGGTAACGAGGAATCACGAGAGAACAATAAAACGTGGTAAAGTACAACAAGGCGAAGAGGAAGGAAACTCGCGAGCGGAAAAACGGCTAAATTAACCGGCCGCGGGCAATTCGTTTTCAATTACGTGTACAGGTGCGTGAGAGGGATGAAAAGCGAGGGAGAACGATCTGGAAAGGAGATCCCCGAGTCGGGATTTTATGGTCGTAGACCATAGCGGGCAGGCGCGAGCAGCGAACCGAAAGTTATGGTTTTCGCCTTGCCTTCGCCGTTCCGTGCCACGCTATCGGGACTCCTGAAGTGACTCGTAAAGCACAGACTACTCCACTCCGGATATGCCAGGATAACCGGAAAACTGGTAACGAGATCGCCTCCTGTGCCATTTATCGCCGGGCAGATAAGCGAGCGCCGACCGCTTCTTCCCTGTGCGATCTCGTTTTTCATGCGAGTGTGTATATGTGTGTGTGTGTGAGATCATAATTTTAACGTAGGTATACCGGTCTATCAAATTGTCATATTTTTTATTTTGATTACTTTTGATGTAATAAAGTATTGGATAATCGAGATTGAAGTTTACTCGTGTCTTTCGGAAGTTAAACTAAAGGTAACTGAGATTTCATGTGACGTTTGCATTAAGTAAAGTTAGAAGCGTTGAATCTCGTGTACCGAGTTTTGTGTTTCACGGTATCGTTAAAATGAATCTTCAGACATTTTGATAGATTAAAATTTGGCCAATTGCTCCGGAATGCAGTTGACTCGATTCACAATCATGCGAACATTAATGTAATTCGACATGATCGTCGCATCTTTCACACGGATAGGAAATTTAACACGCCGCAGGGGCAATTTTGGCGTGTTGCATATTCCCGAGGTATCACGCGCTGTCGTTATTTCCGTTTGCCCCATAACGATACGTACAATTAAAGCGATTTAAAGGGATTCAATTGCTTCCATTTTGCACCAGCCACACGTGCCGCAATGCGGACGAACGTCGTAGGTGGCGTATCGTCACGCCGACCGAATAAATTGAAATAACTGTTTTCCCAACGGCGAGCTAAACGCCGGGCAAATTAAAGAGCGTGTTAGAACAAACGCGTGCGCAGAGGACCGGTCGGTCGCGAAACAAACAGTAGCGGGTTTACATGATTTTATCGGCGCATTTTTTCCAAGCGCGTTTTCATTATTCACTGTCGGCGCGACGACCATTTGATCGATGTGGGCTTGCGGAAATCCACGAAATTCAGCAAATAATGCCGGCAAACAATATATTGAATACGGTGTCAAGGTAAATGTAGTTTATTGAATTGAAAGAGTAATAGTGAGAGATACAACTATCTATATTTATTTAACACAATGTAAAAAGGAATTATATTATAGCAATCAAATTCTTTCTATCATGAAGCATCAGTATTTATTTTACTGTTTAGAGTGTTACCTTTTATGTTTAGAATGTTAATATAATTATAATTCGAACTTGTATAATTGACAATTTTTGTCAAGCTACATTAGGTTTATCTCGCAACGTTAGTAAATTAACATAGCATTCTCGATTTGCTATGCAAAATCGCTCCCAGCCATCGAAATAATAAGGCTCATGAATAGACAAGACTGATCGTTACCCACGCAGTAGCAAAAGTGTCGCGTCAGACATTCATCTTATTCTACGAAATGCTAGGAAAATAAATGCGGGAATGATACAAGTGTCACACGAAAGTTTCTCAGGACAGAGTTTCCCGTCTTGGCGTTAAACACTATTCCCATTCATCGCGTCGTCGCGAGGAGGCATCGGGGATTTACACTTGACAAGCCATAAAAAGGTGGCGACGAGCAGCTCGTGGGAGACGAGAAGACGTGAGCGGGATATTCAGCCGTATTTTTCACGGCGCCATGACCACGACAATTTTCTATCGGCTCTAACGCGAAAACAAATGTCCTGCTCGTCCGCATCGTCGTCATCAAAAAGAAACCCAGGGCAGCAACGTCGCCAGATGCTTGAGGGGGGGGGGGGGATCTCTTTAAAAAACTTTATGCAAATTCTCCGAATTTCTTCTAGTTTTCTCAGAAAATTTATCTAAAAATCCGTAGAGAGTTTTTTTAAAGATATACCTATAAGTAAAATATTCAAAGTCCAACGAATTAATATCTATTTCGTAAAAAGAATATTTAAATTAAAAATTGCAAAGTATAGATGGGCTATGGTAATCACGATAATTATTATGCAATTCACTTTCTGGAAGTAAATCATAAAAACTGCCGTTCTTGATAGAAAATTTGAAATAAAAAATTTTTTATTATTGTTGCAGTCAAGGTAGTTTCAGTATGACGCATTACCTTTTTACATATTAAAATGCTTAATACAATAGAAATACCAACGGTTGAAAAAATAAAATAGCCGGAGTCGAGAGCTCACTCGTCTCCGCGAGATGCAGGATTTCCCAGGGCGCGGCATTTTTCCTTCTCTTGGAATATTATGCACAGAAGGGCATGGAGCAGCGGGACTTAAATTACGCAATTCTCTTCTATGCGGCCCATTCTACGAAATTCCATGGAAATTACTTTTATTACAGGCCGTAGTGCCAGGTCTTTCCTTCTCGTTTCAATCGATATCACGCCGTGATTCTGTTACCAATTGTATCTCGATAGATATTTCGTTCGAACGAGAGTAATTTGAGTTAATGAACCTGAAAGGTCTTACTATCAAAGAGAAGAGAAAATGATTACGTGTTACAACTAAATGAATTATGCAGATTTTGTATTTCAACTTTTAGATATATAGTAAATTGCTTTATACATATATCATAATGATATACATTCATGTTTGCTATATTGTTTGCGAGATAATGAGATACAATTAACAACTTTATGTTTGTGATCATTTTAATGTACCACAGAGCATACTGAATGATGCAATTAACTAATTATCAACTGAAATCGCAAACGACAGGATATAATTATTTTACGTCGAAAGTCGTTTTGTATAATACTCATCGGTGTCACGTGAATGAAATGCGTATTATTAAGCTGTCAAGATAAATGATAAATAAAAATCCACGATATTCGTTGCGAGCTCTCTCGCGTCGATCATAAACCAATCGTGAGTGACGGTTTTTTTTTTATGGTAAGCTGCCTGTCTCTGGCACAAGTAGACCGATCATATTTTGCAGACAATTAATGACTGGCATTGAAAAAAAAAGAATGAACCGAACAAATACGCCAAAATCGAAGCGCTGTTGATATTGACTGCGAAGATGAAACGTACTGCCGATTGCAGGCCCCGCGTCTCGTAATTTCATTGACAATATTTATGCTACTGCTCACCGTACTTTGTGTTTTTTTACTACATTCTATTTTTTAAATTACCCATCACCATTTATAGATAATTTATCGAGTTTTTACGTCATACAGCTTTTTCTTAGCTCAATTTTTGGAAAATCTTTTTCTTAAAATACTTCTGTATCGTTACATGATACATATATGTTAAGTAATATAAAATTAATACTCTTCAATATAAAAACGTAAAACACTAAATGCAAATTTAAAGTTCCTGAATATCTAAATGCTTTTTATCTTCTTCGTATTTATTAGAAAAGCTTTTATTTATTTGAAACACTTTACAGTAATTACATACAGTATCAATGATACATTCATCATATATTTCTGTTATTCTTGTTTATATTATATCAAAAATAACCAAACATGTGCAATTTATACCAAAACTTTTCGTTTCTATTTTCACAGAGTTTGTAGGTGAAATTTATTTACTCTACAAATCGGAAATTACGATACAGCTTATAGGGTGTACTTCCGCTGCCATTAAGTATTATTTTTTTCTGCAGATCGTCCTGCTTTTACGAGTGTCCGCCATTTCGCGAGTCTAGACGTTAGTTTTACGATCTCGAAATAATGCAATACTGCGTTTTGCGTGCATTACGTACATATGTACCCGCGGGCAATGCATCCGAGAATGCATATAAAAGTCGGCGAATTTGAGAGAGTGCACGCGCCCTTCTTTCTCCGTGGTCGCTTTTTCCCGACGCGCACGAGAGACAGTGTATTCATGAAGACATTAAATGGAAATCATAGTTTTACGCATGAGCTAGGTATGAGACACACGGAGGCGACTCATCCGATACGCCGTTTTGCTCTTATATAACCCGCAACCATTTTATAAATATTTAATGGTGACCATACTTCAACGTATTTTTCACCGCAGCATGCATTCTCTCTCCCTTCAACCATCTTTGTAAATTTAAGGTTTTTTTTCTCGTTTTCTTTCTCTCTCTCTCTTTTTCTCTCTTTTATTCTCGCTTACTGCATTGGCCGGAGATAATTTTTCCTTTTTACCGGCACTGTCATACTTAATCATAATATATTTTATGGATACTAGTCGCATCTAGGATATTCCGTATTGGAGAACTGCCTTTAAAATACAATATATGTTCTGCTATAAATTATTTATGTTTTGCACGATAATGTGACGCGAGGAGAACGATCCTGTCTAACTTACTAAAGAAAGTAGAGCATTAAATTACCTTTTTTTTATATTATAAGTTAAAAAGAGCCTATTATAAATGGTATGTTCCCAGACACGTTTTATTCGATATCTATACTTATGTACTTATAGCGTGTTATACATCATTTTTATTCTGGCAAAAATGACTATATTTAAATATCGATCGATGTTAATGATGCGATAACGTATTTCCCGTGATGCCGTTAATGTGTAATTCAGTTCGTGTGGTAACGACGGCACGATACTCAGCGCTTTGATGTCTTTTTATACGCGCTTGTAATTTTTTTTTAACCCAATCGAACTAGATCGAGATACGCTGATCGCGAAAGTAATAGAATTTCCATGTACGTAATAATTTGCATACGGTTACGTGTGCGTGGAAATTCCGCAGTGCTGTACAGAAATTTCATATCGGTAATGTTGCTTGCGCGCAGTAGTATGGCAATATTAAATTCCGTGTTTATTCTGCCGGCGCGCGTGCTGTCCGCGTTATTATGCATCGTAATAATGGATCACGCTCATTTCGCAGCCACTCGAAGGGACAAAGATGTTTTTTCTTGTGCTCTTAACCCGTTCGCATATTCGTTTGCACCTCATCGGCTGACTTACATCGACTTCTTAGATGCCCGCTTATTTATGCATCCACCTTTTTGCAAGCACATCGCGTATCACGTTGAATCGTCTTGCGTCGGTGAAGTATTCTATAAATATTTAGTGGCTCTTATTTTCTTGTTCCTCTCGCTAGCGTGGTACTTGAATCTTTTTCATTATTTCTTCTCTTATTAATTCTGGAAGCACGGTTGTTCACGCGCAAAACAGAATTTAAAAGTATATTTCTATAAAAATACAGAGATATCTTTTCTTGATCTGTCTCAAGTTCTAAATTCTTTCAATAATAAAATATAATGATAAATTTCTTTATATTTAATTACTTGTTTGTAAGTGCTTTTTAATAGATAAATAATGAATACATGCCTCATATTTTCAAGAAATTAATTTCTATTATTTTTCTAAGAAAGGAATATTTTATTAGCTTCAAGTAATATTTTAATATTAATATCTGTATAGTTTTTAATAATTTATTTATGTCATACATGCGACTCTTTAACTATTGTTATTGCTGTAAAAAGCGTAAAATATCCTGGATATCTCAGGATAAAAGTTTTTGCTAAAAAAGAAAATTCAGATATATAAATTCTAGGAATATACAGGAATATTCTTAAAATAATTCATTCTACTTTCAACCTAATTAATTTTGTAATACATTCTCAATGAAGGGACGCTGCTATGTTAAGAAGTATGTCACAATTTTATAAGAGAGAGAGAGAGAGAGAGAGAGAGAGCGAAGAAGGAAGGAGGGAGGGAATTTTCTTCTTTTGTTACATTTTCAAATATGAAAATTGGGAGCCGAGAAACCCAGTTTTGAGAGAGATGCGAAAGAAAATTCGTTGAGAGATTTCCATCGAAGCTGCTACAGCAGCCACGTTTTCGTCCAGACGAAGTTCCGCATCCATCGCGGATTTCCGCTAGTAAATCCGTTAAAGAAGACTTCTTTTGCAAAGAGTTATATCGCGAGCGACTCTTGCGCATATTCGACACGTACGTGAATGGAAGGATTAAATAAAATAGGTCGCGTCACGTCGTATTGGAGCTGCGAAAATTTTATCGTTGATTCATATTATTTCATCATATATCACAAATCTTGTCGCGCACGTTATTACATTTTTATCACATATTTTATCATTGCCGCGTTGAGCTGATATTATGATCTTTCATAGGAGATTTTTTAAATAGCAAAAAAATATTTTTCGATTGTAGTAAAGTTTTGATATCTTTTTGTTATGTTTACGCGACGTGAGTTAATACGAACTTTATGTAATCAATGCGCATGATATGCAACTCCGTAATTTGCCAATTTATTTCCGTCTGGTGCACCGGAAATTTTGGGAAAACGTGTCGAGTTTAATTTGGCGAGTTAGACTGCACGTTTAAAGGGTAAACAAGATACTAATTTGATTGCGCAAATATTACGTTGCCGTTGCAATATTCCTGAAGTAAAATCAGAATGTGATTGGTTCGTTTATCATTAACTAGCAATATCATATTAAAGAGGAGAGATCTAATAATTTGACGCACAAATATGTTATTGAGAATCTCTGTCATGGTATTTGTTACGATTTACATGAAATATTAATGAGATTTATAAAATTAGATCGGGACGAATTGTATAGTTAAACTGCACTAACAATACATATTATGAGTTATCTTGAGAATTTTATATGAACTCTTAAAACCAGATTCTTCTCAAACGCGAGGCTATATCATTCGAAATCGTCAGCACCATATGTTTCTGCTGACGTTTCGGCGGTCGTATCGCTCGTAAATCTCTGTCGGGGACAGTCGACACGAGCGGGACAGATCGGTCCCGGCGAAAAGGGTCCCGACGATCGTGATAAATCATAGGATCCGCTGTGCCCCGGTCAATTACAAAGCTGCGTCGGTAAATAACGAATTACGCGGCTTTCAATTTGCCCGTGCAGTATAATGGCCATTCCATCGAATTTCGTCGGCATCGAAAGCTTTATGGATGCCCTCGGGATCGATCCGCGTGTGTATTCGCGTTCAGATCGACCAGACTTCACACTCTGGTTTTCTCGTTCTCGTTAGTCTTCATTAGCTAATTAACGTCACGCCGCGTAGGACGAATGAATGAAAAAAAAAAAAATAGTACGAAAGCTATGACAGGCGGAATAGACGCAGTACTGAATTTTGACTTCGCATTGTATTATCTGCGTTCCCGATAATTTGCCACGCTGCACTGCAAAAAAGTTTGCTTTTATAACAATTTACTGAAGTATAAAGTTATGATAGATTGTGGGCCAAAGATATAAATATAATATGATACATTATCTCAATGCGTTTGTTAAATAAAATATATTATCAATATTTTATTAGACTTTCATTTATTTAAATAACTAATTAATAAAAACTGTAACTAGAGAAATATTGTATTATACTGTAGGTGTAGAATGATTTAGTGACCTTGATTTGAAAAAAACTTATTTAAAAACTTTTTATTGAATTTTTTATAGATATAGAATTTATTGATGTTATCTAGCTGCAATAAAACCCAAAAATTTAATTATTTCAAATAAGTTTTAAATTCAATTTAAAAAAATTTTTTTGTATACGGGATTATATTACGAGTGTGTTAGAGCACACGATTACATTTACACATAGTACGTAGAAAATCAAATGAAATATAACTATAATTGATACGCCAATTCAATTATCAGAAATTGGTGACAAGTTTCCATGTTTTGGAAACTTTAAGAGCCCTGTCAAGGGAAAATTAGAAGGAAAATATCGACGTTATGTCACAATTTTATTCGAAATTGTATACTACCGAGAGATTCGGAAACACGTAATATATATCTATTATATATTACGCAATTTTACGAATATTTTATTACGTAATTTTCACTTAGGTAAATCTTTTTTCTACAATTTTTCCGTATCCCTTTACGAACCCTGCAAAAAGTCCGCAACGATGATATTAAGTTACTATACAGTTACTCTGTTTGCGAACTACAACAGCGAAACCAACTTTCAGTGTCAAGTCTTCTCAACAAATTTCTACCTAAGGAAGACATACGCTGGAGCATCGACCGTCACCGTCCGTTGATTATTAGATCCAGCGATTAGCAACCGAAGAAGCGTTTGCAAAAAAGGCGCACAAAAGGCGAAAAGGATGAAGGGCCGGCCTTGAAGAGCTGGTCGGGCCTGGAGGGCCTACCGAAGAAGAACGAATCGGAGAGGAACCGACCACCGGGAGGGTCGTCACCCCCTCCTAAAAAAAGGGGTCGAGGCCTGGCACCAGGTCAAAAGCTCGGTCACAATAGGTTGCCTGCAAAGCGTTGGTTACAGGGGGTCGGAGGCGGAGGGTGGTGGCGTCGGAGGCAGCGACGAGGGAGGCGGCACGAGTATGTGCTGCGTCCTTCAGGGTGCCGAGAGAGTGTTCCCCTCCGTCGGGAACGGGGGGAAACACGGAACGGGGGCGGGAAGCGGCAAGGGTGCCGGTGACACTCCCGTGAGCGCCCAGGACCTACCCCTCGAGTCGCTCTGGGCGGCCGGTCTGGACGAGGGGATGGGGTTTCCGCAGAGATACTCTTACGCGAATCAACATACCACTCTCGCTGCATCTTCTTCTACGAGTCACACGTCCCCCGCGAACCCCGACGACCTTTGGAGAGAGAGAAACCTCCCTCATAGGTATATACAATTATTTATGAAATTAATCAAGTTTTTTTCAAGAATTTCTGCTATTTTTATTACATATTAAGAAAAAGAGGGCGTGATTAATTTTTTTTGTAAGTCATATCTGCCACATCTGATCAAAAGTTCTTTTTTCAAATCAAGTATCAACTCTCTATCTTTAAAACACTCAATTTGTTCCAATATTTAAACATTTTTAATTTTGAAAAACTTTGTGAAAAATTTAAGCTTGTTACAAGTAGAGCTAAATTTCAATTTGCAAGAAACCTTCATTATTTCTTAATTTTAAAAAATCTAATATTATTCATCGAAAACATCAAAGAAAGAATTACAATTACAATTTATCATATTTTCTGAATGCCATAAAATTGTTCTAAATATTGCGTGCTATATCTTTGTATTAATTAATTTATTCAATTCTTGTTGAGTCTTTTTCTGATAAAAGTTTAATTTTCTGTACTTACAAACTCGAATTAAATTTTCTTTCTAAAGAGGAGATTGTTACTTAATTCTTCAAACTGTCATTATCGGTACATTTTTTCGTTTCTCTCAAACGACAATTAGAACGAAATCGAGTATGTTACCGGCCTTGAAAATACAAAAATCCCCCAATATTTCGCTATATTCGTATAATAGCGGCTATAGAAAGGCTCGTTCGCACAGAACGCCTACGACCTCCACGGGGATCGGTTCCTCGATCACGGATGAGATATGGACGTCGGCGAACGAGCGGCGATTCTGCCGCACCTCGACTACCTCGACTGGCATCGGCTCGTCCCTGAACCTACACGAGAACAATCGCTCATTGGAGTCGCGCGACGGCGATTTCTACTCCACGGATATCGAGGATTCCAAGGACACCTCCTACCGAAGATTCTACCCAACCACGCCAACCACTTCCGGTCTGGGCTCCTCTTCGGATCGTCAATCCGTGGAGACGCAGTGCGGCTCCAGGGATCTGCCGGATCATCTGTGGGCAGCCGCGATGGAAGATGGTTTCTCGCGCTTCAACGCCATGAAGTCACTGCAGACGATCACGCGGCAGCCTCGTCCGAATCACGACTGGGTGAAGACCGAGCGTATCTCCAGGTTCACCAAGCATCGCACTATTAGTCAATCGCCGCAGCGCGAGCAGGAGATTTGGACGTCCAAGTTAAATGAGAGCGCTGTAGTTTCCGGTTATGCTACGCAGAGAAATCTCGGTCCGCACAAGTGCCATCATCAAGCACGCAGAAGCTTCTCCACGTCGATCGTCGCGGATCTCGCAGTTACGCCGGACGGATCTCAGCAGAGCCTTGGCAGCGGCGAGTTTTTGGTGAGTCTCGTTGTCGTGTCTTGCTAATCATTTAATGTACTTTTTTAATCTGGCATTCAGTGGTTATACGAATAATCTAGCATTCAATGGTAATGCGAATAATCTCTTAAACATATCTATACGTTGAGATTAAACAAGTCGAGCTTGTACAGCTTCTTGCATAGGGCTGAAAATATATCAGGCTTGCAGAGCGAGCCATAGCTTTTCTCAAACAAATTACGGCTCTGTATAATATTCTTAGAACCAATCTACAGATCGCACATTAAAGTCGCTTATTATAGTTATTATTGTTGCAATTGCGTCACAAAATGCTTGTACTATTTACGAATTAATAATGTCCGGTGCACAATTTACGTACCGAATGTGTTTTTTCATAAACGCAGCTTTGCCTTCTGTCCTGTTGTATGAATAATTCCAGCCGGTTCGCAAAAATGCGCCATCGGTAGGAAAGAGTACAAAATTACGAACCACCGTACTCGGGACTCTCTAACCGTTGATTATCGTAATGGCCCGGCAATCGAGGAAACGTCCTCGACCCAAAGTGGGCGGCCGAGCTCTCAACCCTTTCTCCTCACTTCCACATCGCGGGAAGGGATTTAACCCACTGACTTATCGCGCCTGGCTTTGAATTACCTCGCGGCGAAATCGCGGAGCCTGATCGCGAAACTCACTCGTAATTTTCTTTTCGCCACGACGAAGGCTTTGACACGATTGCCGGGTACGTAAACTGAATTTATCGCTGCGACGCAATATAGCTCGCGGTTTGTGTACTCTTTAAGACGAATTACCGACTTTCTTCTCCCTCCGGCAATTTTTGCCTCTTCCTCTGGCAGTTTTTCGCAACAATTGAATATATATCTTGGAATAAGTCACGCGAGACCCACACTCAAAACTGGAGCGAAAGCAGATTTGACAGTGACATATCGCATCTCCAAAAATAAAAATCAATGAAGCTATAGTACGTGCTATGTATGCTGTATAGTATACATATGTACCTATACATACTTTATTTCTGCCAAGATAATTAAAATTAAATAGTTAACTTTTCTGAAAAACGGTATCCTTCATCTTTTTTATCAAATTATAAAGAATTTAATATTTAGAAAACATCTAACTACTAATTATTCGTTTTTTAATTAATATTCTCTTTTTTATTATAAAGTATTTATTCAAAATTTAATTTAAAATCTTTCGATGTTTATCATATATGTAACGTTATGTCAATTCCTTCATTTCATTGTTACTGCTCGAGAACGACGGTCGGTACGTTGTTGACGTCTTTCTCTGAGATTGGATAAATAAAATTGTCCAAATAAAACATAAACGAAACACGAAAGCGGCATGTCCGTCCGTGCGGCGTGTAACTAAGTTGACAGAAACTATTAAAATAGCGCGCGTTGCTTGCAGAAACTCGAGCACGCTTACTGAATCTCGAGAAATTGTCGAGAGCTGGACGGTAAAAATTTTAAGTCTGACTTTTCGCGAGCACACACATACAACACATTGAAAGTTTTACGGACGATATCTTTTGTGTGCGCGCTGACGCGAGAAAGGATTATATCATCGAATATAAATCTTTGAGATTTTAATACAGGTTAGAATTTACTGGTTACCTGGTTTATAATTCGGGTTGTTAAGTCTGTGAAGAAC